>UCOM01000078.1:0-153743 GCA_900474385.1 Ormyrus pomaceus
GGAGGGGTTGCACGACTGTATCTGATCACGATTTTTATCCGGGAAAGCTGTCGCGCCGCTGGCTGCTTCTTTTACGCCCCGCATTACGTGGCACGTAATTTTTATTTTGATTTATCGGGTTTGATTTTTATTTTCGGGCAGGTTCTGCGCTGCGTTCGGGCAAAGTGGAGCGCGATGGGCCGGTTTCTGTTTTTTTCGGGCTTTTATGGAATATGGATGGGAGTTATTATAAGCTTTTATTGATGGCTCCGCTGGAATGGAAGTTGAGGTTTTTACGTTCCCAAAATGGAAAAAGGATAATAGAGTTTGAATGTGTTACGGTTTTTCCTCTGATTTTTATATGAAACCTGTTATGGAGAACAAATTACCATTTTAAACAATTTGATGGAAAGGAAATTTTATGTTTATTTTTATGCATACGTTCTGTCTGTTCATCAAGTTAAACTCGCGTAATATTTAATATATTATATCAGCTTCATCGAAACACTTCATTTCTTATTATTATTATTTTTTTATTATAAATACGATTCATTAAATTTATTCTGTTTAAAAAACTAATTTTACGAAACTATTTCGTAGAAAACATCACAAAAATATAAATATGCTCTTTTAGCAAGCAACACGGAAACTTGCAATGATTGTACAACGGAATCTCGCACGGAAACCTTGAATTTGAAGCTTCCCCCCCGCAGTCCACTAAATATTACACAATCTGTTCGGTGGAGGCGAAGTCGTAATAAAAAAGTATACCGGAGCAGCAATTTTTAACACAATTTCCGCGGAAGCCCGCCGCCGATTGTCAGTGCGCACACGTGCACTCGGCGTCTCGATAACCCAGATTTCAGTCTCTCGTCGCGCAGCGTCAAGTCCACACACGCCGGAGAGAACTTAGCATAAGCGCGTCCGGCGAAGTTCGCCCCCCCCCCCCCCCCGAAAAATACGGAAAAAATTGCCGAAAATTCAAGGCTCCTTACGTGGCGCGACTGCGTATCCCCGAATTTTGGCCGCCGCCGCGCGCCGCGCCCGGAAAAGAAGCTTCGAAACTTTGTCCGCTTTGTCTCGCTACGTGGCCTGTGTGCTCGAGGAGCGATTCGTGCGCTGTTGCCGAAATGAGCGCTTTAAAGAACAGGAGGCAGCCACGCGGAGGCTGGACTTTAAATCGATGGAGTTTTGGGAAGATGCACGAGGCTGCACGCCGCACCGATCGCTCGACGCCGAATGGAGATCGGGGGATGATGCCAAGTTTTCCGCGGAGGAAAGTTGAATGGTGCATCGGGGTTTATTTTAGACGGTCTTTCGGCGACTGAGTTTGTGCGGCCGTTGTGGGTATTTCTGCGGGAGAAGCGTTTTCGGGGGAGGGAGGGACGTAAATTACACCTGCCGCACTGTTCCGAATAAACGTATCCATAAACGATTAATCAATTACCTCGTTGGTTTTTAAATTTTTTTCACGAAAGGATAAACGTGTTATTCGCTGTCTTTGTACTGCAAGCTCTTGTGCAATAAGTAAATTCTTACTCTGAAGTAAGAAAAAAAATGTCCCTTGGCAGAGTCATTCCTTTGGTAATGCAAAGCCATGTCCGACCTCTTTATCAAGCAGATCGCTCGAAAAGATTTCGGGAAAACATTCATTGAAAATCAAAAAAGGCAGCGAACCGATAAGCCCGCGCGCGGCATTATCATAAACAAGCCGTAAATTTTGCAAGTATAAACTAAAAAATCCCGGAGATTTCTCTCGAAATAGGAAAGGAAAGCCGAGGTCCCCCCCGCAGAATCGAATCCGAAAATTGTAAATAAGGAGAAATACTCGGCGCGCTCACACCTCCACCTACGTCCAGGTGCACGTCTATAGTGACGTTCGCGGCCGGCCGAGAATGAAAGAGAGGGTGAATTTTATCTGCTCGTTCGCATGCAAACGAAAGCAAGACGCGGGGAAACGTTCTTCCGTCCTGCTTGGCCGATATTGCGGTGTGTGACGCCGCCCGCCACTGCCTGCTTCAGAAATTATTCCCGTTTCCATTCTAGCCACCTGCTTATATTCCAGCTTTGCGCCGAATTCGGGGCGTGGTCTTGAACTTTTCATATGCACTTCGCGAACTCACTCTTTTTATTAAAAGATCGTTATTTTTTTTACTTCGAATTGGGTTTCTCATTTTTTTCTTGCGAAATGATTGTTTAAAATCGTCGAGGCTCTTTTTTAATAATATTTTACGATGGAATACGATACGATTATAAAACAATTTTATGATTAAAGCTGTCGAGAAACTACCTGTACTACAGGAACTTGTTTTTAGTTGCACTTTAAAGAGTCAAAGGAAGTTGACTTCAAAGTATACTTTTGGCTTTACGATGCGACTTGAAATATTTGAGAATCTCATGACAGTGGCTTCAAAACAAGGGTAAAACTTTTCAAAGTAATCTTGCCGGATTATAAAAGCATGGTGGGTTTGCGGATCTCTTCAGTACAGCTTCCCCGTTAATCTGCTTAAAATTCTCGAGTGCACCGCCATTTTTCGTACGTTTTCTAAAACCATTTTGAAAGAAATCTGTTTATTGCAAAAGATTCTGATTTCGCTCCAAAATTCGTCTAAAACAAAAGCCACCGATTACCCGGTTTATCCACGGAATATCGTCGTTCGGATGCGTAAAATTTTGCCGTAAAAAAAAAATGTCTTGCGAAATTATTCGCGCAGCACCGTAGCGTATCGCTGGTTATATCACCGTGTATCTCATTTCTGCACCCATCCCTTTGCATCGGATCCGCCGCAAAGAAATAGACGCCGGTATATACGCTCTTCCTTTTTTTCTGCTCGATGCGCGCGGCTTATATCGTTCCTTCCTTCCGTTCCTGATCGACGTTGATATCCGATCCGCCGGAATTGCGATGGAAGTTCACTGGATTTGAAAAGACGCCACCGCCGCCGATGGTCGAGTCGAGGATGCTACTGTATAAATGCTTTGCGCTGATTTGCGTGGATAAGCTTCTGAGGATAAAAATTCGGAGATATCGATTCTGCGAGTCTGTTGACTGAAAATGGCATGTTTGTGGAATGTTTTCAGCAAAAGTGACTTTGGGTAAAATAAATTTTCAAATTTCATTCGGTATGTAACTTTACATTCACGATACAATTTTATTTGTATAAGAATATAAATGTGCAATTGGTTTTTTGATTGTGTTTTTAGAAATTCTGCAAAAGTCAGCAAACGATTAGAAAAATTCCGAAGACGCTTTCATTCAATAAATTTTGCGCGGCACGTACATTAGATGCAATTAGATAATAATTGAAATTCCCAGAAGCACCCTTTCCACTCATCTATAATAAGCGCGGTCACGTAGCGCCAAATAGCCTTCATCATCTTGACGGAGTAACTTTCATCGACGCGTATAAATCTATACGAAAATCCGAGCGAAAACAGCCCGTGGATCTCTTGATGAGCGACTTTTCGATCCGGCATTATCTCTCGCTCTCCGTGTTTGCGCTCACCAGCCGGCGTATATCTTCACCCCCCTTAGCCCTCCACGCACACGCACACACACGTTCTCTTATCCCGCGGTTATCAATCATGAGGGTTCGAGCTCTTCTGTCTATTCGCGAGTTGTCGTCCCCGTGGAAAGCTGCTGACTGGCAGAGCGGTTAGGTTTTGACTCGTATAAATGACCGGCGGAGTTTTGCGCTTTGCATTATATCTCGGAGGAGCTCGACTATATACTCGCGGGGAATACGAGCCCTGGAATGTGCAATTTCGCCGAGCGGCACGAAACAAATGATCGATTTCTCTATCCTCCTTCTCTCTCTCTCACTCTCTCTGTCTCTCTCTCTCTCTGCCTCCTCTTGCTTCCGCTTCGATTTCTGATGCTCGGAAAAATGCAGACTTGCATGACGCTTTTTGTCGGCGATGCAGCCTTTTCCTTGAAATGCGCGCGAGAGGTATTTCTCATGACTTACGGTATTATTTCGACGTTCTCGACGTTGTGTTCTTTGGGATTTTTATTTTAGAGAAAACAAATCGCTCGCTTGAATTTAAATGAGGCTTACACGTTGTTCTCCTTTTAAGAAGGCCGATAAAACGTTTAGAGGCGGCTCATTAAAAAAAGAAGTAGCGCGATGGCCATTAACAATACAAGAGAATACGTTGTATACGGTCTGGTACAAAAATAAAACAAGTCCGAGAGTATCTGTTAAAAGCCCATTCCATCCTTGTCGCGAATCCTTAAAGCCCGCCCTGAAAGGTGTGCCCTTCGCGTATACTCGTATAAAAGAATCACCAAGAAATCACTTCCGGGTTAATGCTCGAGTCGTTTTACTTTTCTGTTTTTTCTTTTTTACGTTTTTTATCGTGGAAAAAGCTAATCGGTACCATTATAATATAATAACTAATGATTATATAAAGCAGAATAAAATTTTGCGGTGAAAAATGGCACTTGAACAATAAATGATTTAAATCTTCACGCGATTTGAAATGATTTATTATAAATAGCACTGTATTATATAGCATATTCTGTAGAAACTTGTGAGAAACCTGAATAAAAACGAAAAATCAAAATTCTTCATATATCACATTGTTCTTGTAAGTACGACGGACAAGAAAAGTACAATGATTTATGGTTGAATACATAGTACGTATACATCGAAATATAGTATCTCCATGCTTCCAAAAATAGTATCTCCATGCTTCCATGAAAAATGAGAGAAAAACCAGCTGGAAACCATGAAGAAGTAAAGGAAAACCGATTTTCAGTGCTTAAAACTTTAAGATTCAGTCCATAAATGAGCGCAATAAAGTAACTAATACGAGGCAGCAATCTCTCCGAGCTTATCAAAATTTAGCTCAGGTTCGAGCACTCGATTCCTCGTAACATATCCGCAAACGGGCTGGTGGGAAGAGGCGACCTCAACGATTTTATTGGCCGGTCAAAAGTTCGTGGGGTTAGCGATATTCCGGGGGCCCGCTTTATACACTGCTCTCCCCGACCACTAATCCTCAGGAGTTTACATGCGCGCAACTGGCGCGAAAGCGGCGTTTATGACGCGGCTGTTACTTGGGACCCCTCCCCCTCCCCCTCCTTTATCGCCGACCCTCTCAGTTTAGTCGAGGCGATCGCGGCCAGTTAACAAAACTCGCCCTGCGAAATTCACCGTGGAGAGTCGTAAAACGATGGTTAAGGGAAACACGCTGTTATACGAGGGATCGCGGGAATCAATGAGGAAACTTGCCGGCGGAGCTCGGTTTTCAATTAATAGGCGCCTGTTGCTACTACTGCCGCTAATCGAACCTTTTTACCGATCGATTCTTGAATAATTAAGTGGTCGCTATTCTGATCTTCGAATTACTCAATCGATGCTGGCTATTTAGAAATTTAGAAATTCATAGTTTGATCTGGGTAATTTTGTAAGTTCTGAAGGCTCAAGAGTTAGTTTTCAGGTGTAACATGAATGTTCATGAAATAAAATATTTATCAACATGGATATTGTTGAAAAAAGGTGTCGTGTATAAAATATGCAATTTATTTTCAAAGTTATTTAAAAGTAAATTGAAAGTGAATATTTTATCGCTGTCATTTTAAAGACAATCTTAAAATACTTCAAAACATCGCGAAGCTTAAAGCGCAAGAATATTCGCGTTTGATTAAGCGGGTAAAAGATAAATTTAAAATGTCAAGCATAAAAATATTACTGGATTTACGTGCTATTTGTTTTAGAAAGATATTCTCGCCGCTTTATTCTTCCACATTTTTCCTTTCCCGTACGTGCATAAAATTCTACCATTTCAATACAATAAAATTAAAAGCCAACTCTGTAGCAGAATCGTCTAGCTTTTGCTTTTATTGTCTTCCTCTAAACGAGCAAAGTGGAGGCAAATCGAAATAAACAAAGAGAATTTAATTTTCCTTACCTTCCCACGTATCTCAAACGCTTAACGCGTTAAACTTTCCGCCATGCATCAGAAAAAAAAAACGAGAATTCGAAGCCCGTGGCAAAAGAACAAGGAGAAAATCGAAAAAAGACGGAGAAGAAGGAGAGAGGGAGAGACAGACATTCAGAGAGGAGAAAGGAAGCAGTAAAGGCGATGGCTCGGAAATGCAGCCGAGGAGCCGAGAACTTTTAATATCGGCGGGCGCGCGGTTCCTTTCCCGGAAACTGACTTCCCGTCGAGATTTCCCTATTCTCTCTCTGTCTCTCTCCTCTTTCTCGTCCGCCCTCGTCGCAGGCAGGTGCGCGACGACTCGTCCGAGGACGAATCCCCGAGTCTCTCTCTCTCTCTCTCTCGCTCCTCTTATTTCAGCCACGAGGCGTTTCGTCTTTCCGGGCTCTCGTGCGATCTTTTTGCGATGTGCGACGGCACGATGCTTTCTCGACAAACGAGGGAAGGGGATTTTCCCTAAAATGCTCGTTGACGCTTCTTCTTCTCCCCTCGATCGAAATTCCGCTTTTTGTTCGTTCGCGGATTCTCCCGAGGCTCGATTTTACATTATTTGCAATAAGTGAGCTCGAATCGTATAGTTTGATAATGAGATTCGAAGGCTTATTCATCCGATGAAGTTTGCGCTTTGCTTTTTGCCCTCTGTGGGTCTATTAATATTACCGAGAATCGTTAATTATGGAACTTGGTAAATCCGTTGACACGCCGAGAAGACTAATTGCATTAAATAATAATATCGCGCAGGTGCAGAGCTGACTGAGCAATCGAGCAGATTAGGAAGACAGCGGTAGGAGGTGCTGTTTCAAAGATATGCTACTTATTACTTTACGGTCCGCTTAATTTATACATTTTTTATATAATCTATAGTTTTTTTTTAATTTTATTGAAGGTAATATTCATTAAATTCATTGTCTGACCAAACATAACTCTTACTACTTAAGTGAAAAAATAAAAAATACTTTAAAAAGGATTCGTTTCTTTCAAAAATTAATAATATAGATGATAATATAAGCTACTCCTACGGCGCAGCCTGAAATTTCCTTCATAAACATTAGTCAAAGTCTAAACCGAATAAAAAAGCCATTAATGAAGCCCATCGTAACTTTCAATCTCCCGGAAAATGCGGCTAAAAGGAAAAGGAAGCTGGTCCAACTCACCAAAGTCAATACTCCACGGCTGTTAAACAACCATCTTCGCGCGGGAATCAATAGTCAAAGCAGTTGCAGCGCGGTACGAAGAAAAATAGCGCGGCTCGCAAGCTCGCAAGCTCAATAAAATAGATAAAGATTGCCTCGGCGCTTGAAGCAGACGTTATGCGCGGCGTCGTCGCGCAAGTAAGGATCGTTTGTACTCATCAGAGCACTCCAATTTCGCGCACTCGTTAATATTCATCAGCGAATCAGCGCGAGAATTGTCACTCGGCACATATTGAATAATACGCGGGAGAGTAAGTTCGAAAATCAGCCGGGTTATATTGCTTGCAGCCGGGCGGGAAGGAAGGGAACATTAGTGGAGGTTATATGGATGTTCGTCGTGTAATGCGGCGGGGGGAAAAAGACTGGAAATCGAGAAGTGACGGTGAAAATGACGGAGCCATTATGCGACTCGTTTCTCTTCCTGGGCTGCTGCTGCCGTCGCTGCTGCCGCGTCTCTTTTATTCTCGGGCTCGATCGTATTTTTTTTTTTTTTTTTTATCCATTTTGCCGGCGGATTTTCGCTCGATTGCTGTAATACGAGCTGCCTTGAATTATTTTAGATTATTTATTCGATCTGAAAGATAACATTTATTATAAAAGTTTATTTGTCAGTATTCACGATGTGGTTTATAAGTCGAAGCCTGCGGTTCCTTTGAATAATTAAAAAGTTTGCCATATAATTAAGTCGGAATTTTCACTGTGCAATTAATAAATTTTTACTATATTTTAAGTAAAAATTTATTTACTTGAAATTATATTTTAATATTTTAGTTTTAAGAAATCTTTTTTAAAAAGTTTAATCTCAGACGAAGTTATACAATAAATTCTTTCTTTCGTTACATAATAACTCGACTGGAAAAGAAGATTACAAAACGACAAAAAAATGAGCGAAGCAGCGAAGATATTGTCAAGCTATGAAGTAAAATAATGGAAGCAGATATTGTCAAGAAGAGTCAGAAAAGGTTAAGAAATGCAGTATAAATAAGAAACGCGCGATCAATGGCGGAGCTCTTTCCGGAGCGTTCAAACGTCTATTCTCGACTCCCTCGGAATTCGCCGTTATAAGGTCGACTGACGCGCCAATGCATCGACAAATCGCTGTTCTCTTACCTCGCCCTGCTCTTTTTTCGCTCGAACCGGCCTTTTTTTTCAAAGCTACAATGCGGGATTTCCGCGCCACATTTCCCGAGAGCTCCAATTTCGCGCGAACGAGCCGATACGTAATACGCGCCCCGCGTCGAATCCGCACGAACGCAGCTACGGGCGCGTTTTTGCGGGGAAACGCGTGGCGTTGGCAGATTTTCGGAGCGTTTGTTTTCCGCATCCCATAGTTGCGATATGTTTTTCTGTTGGCCCGAGTGTGCGAGCTAATCTTGCTAATTTGTCGAAAGTTTGCGTGGGGCAAATTTAATTTTTGGCGGAAAAGTGGATTTGTTACGGAGAGATTCCTTTGCTAAAAATCAATCGATATGAATTAAATTAGCACATGATTACTGTATTTTGAAAACCAATAGAGAAGAACATTATTTCAAAAAGATTAACTCAGAGGGTATAAATTTGATTTAAATTAAATAAAATTTTTAAATAATTTTCTTAAAGTAATTTATTTATATTCAAATTTTGACCTTAAATTGTTTTAAATCCTCGCCGTTTCAATTACAACCTTAAGGGAATTACCTTTCTATAAGCATTATATCTCTGTAATAAAGTGAATAGAAACGTGGTTATATAGGTGGAATACGGAATCGAAAATTTTGCCGCGGTTAGTTATATCTTGCTCGTTGAAAACAGGACCCCGTGGAGGATTGTACGCTGATTTATATGCAAGTTATGAATTTTCGAAGTTTCGCAGCATATCTATACGTTTCACTGGTCATTTGCAGTGGTCACCAAATCGATGCAAATATTCGCCAGTTTTGCCCAAAAATATTCAAAGATTTTAGTTTAAATACCAATTAGAACAATCAAAGTGTATTTTAATTTTTTGGATTTAGCCACAATTGTATTGGGTATACCTGCGTATTGGATTTAATAGTTAAGTAAGATCGTTAAAGAAGCAAACAACTGAAAAAAGAAGAGTATTCTGCCTAAAAACACTTTGTCTAATCTAGTAACAAGCTCCATATTTTAAAGTATTTCGTAATCCCGCAACTCTAACATCTCAAAGTATCATCAGGACCTGTCGACGTGACGCTAAGCAGTGAAATTACGGCATAAAGTACAACTCCAACTTCGAAATTTCAAATCCCAGCAAATCCCGCAAATTTTGGATGCTAATACGAAAGCCGGCAGCTTCCTCCCTCCCGCGCTTGGCTCCTCCATCCTCTCGCTTCATTAGAACTTGCCGAGTGCAGCGAGTCGCGCGGCGAAAAAAGAGCCTCCCCGACAAAAGGGCAAAAAAAACGAACGAAGAAGAAGTATTATAAGAAAGTAAGAGGAAGCTGGAGGGGGAAGGGGGGGCAGGTGGAAGTCGCTCCCGAACAAGTTTCGAGAGAGAGAAATATACCCCGGCATTATTCAGCCTCAAGTTTCTTATTATATCGAGGACATTTTCACGTGCGCCGAAGAGCCACGTCCTCCTGTCCTTTCCCTATATATACAGGCGCACTGCGCCGCTATATAGAACGCGGAACGTTAAATTTCAGGGCAATAATTTATCACCGGGCTATGGCGAGCAGTCAGCACTTTTATTGCTCCCCTCGGCTGAGGGGGGAAGGAGACTGTAGGCCAGACGTCCGAAGGCTATATGCGCGCTATACGCGACTTTCTGATGAATATTCATTCGGCGCCGGAGTCGACGATTCGCACCAGGCGAGATTAATGACGACTTAATTAGATGCCTGCCCGCCTTCTCGCGAGAGCGAAAAGGAAGGAGAGGACGGTTTTGCTCGTATTTTTTTTTTCTTTGGGCCGCGATGTATATATTCGCGAAAGTACGTTTTGCGCTCCCGGCTTTATGCTGTTTTGTCTCTTGTTCGGGACTGCAGCCGGGGTGGAACATTTTCATAATCTAAAGTATTTCCTACTTACTGGTACAATTTCCAAGATTATTCCGAGAGAGAGGTAGAGTAATGTCGTTTCTTGCGCTTCTTTTCTTATTTCCTCGCTGCTTCCGCGAGCAGCTATTTGTTTCGCTAAACATTTGAAGTACGAAGAAGCCCAGTTTTTCTCAGCGAGGATGACTTGAGTTTGTTCGAAAAAATTTTTAGCTCTGCATAAAGAAGACGCAGTCGGAAATTTTAGCTTTTCCTCCGCGCATTTTTATTTGAAGTTCCGTCATTATCTTAATAGAGTAGCTTGCAGCATCGAGACGTTTTGATTCAAACGCATAATTTTAAATCGAAACGGCTTTATTAATAAAATTATTTTACAACAGATATTGAAACAATTTGCATTCAAATATTCAGAAAAATTTAGTAAAAAAATCAATTTCACACGAATTTAGATCGTAATTCCGCAACGTTTACAAGTCTAAACTACTGTTAAACGAGTTCGTTAAAAGTAACTTCATCTCCAATTAAGAGTTTCGATCCGTTGCATCATCCGCGCATTTTTCATCGCGAATTCCGGCGTTCGGTATCAATATCCTTCAACGTACATAATAAGTGCGGAGTTTAGTGCGCCAGTTCCGTTCAAATATTGAGTAATTGGCGAAATAAAACCCTGGCCGGACGGCGGATAAAAGTCGATGTACATTCAGTATCGGCGAATCGGACCTTACTCTCGAGCGTCGTTAAATTTATAGATAGAATATCGCACATGAGAAGATTTCATCCGCTTCCAAAGTTTATGCTCGTGTATTTTATCGAATGACAAATTTTTTAAAGAAGATTTAACCGAGCAGTTAAGGTAACGAGATGTACTTTACTTTCGTTCTTATTATATTAAAGAAACTTTTTCCGACAATATCATTAGGATGAAAACGAGTTTGTTGCTCTGTCGCTTAAATGCCTTTTCTAAACGAAACATTTTATCGAAACCATTTTGCGTAAAGTACCATCAAAGTATTTTCATGTTACGCAAATAGAAACACGATCCCGATTACCCGATAATTAATGTTACGAAATGAAAAGCTTTATCGCGCAGCGCGCTTAGTATCCAGCGAGCTCCGCCAATAACACAGATTAAACCCGAATCCGTCTCTTTTATTGCCCGCGCCCCGCGGCCTCCTCTCCGCCCTTTCTTTCTCTTTCTTTGCTTTTCATAGTTCTCGCTTCAACCCGGTACAACCGGAGCGGAAAGAGGGAAACACGGCGCGGCGGGGCAGCGGAGAGGCAGCAGCGGCGCGTCTGCGCGGAATTGCTCGTATTTCAAATAAAGTGCATACCCACATGGTGCCGAGAGATCTGATTTTGCTCGCGCTCGCGAGCGCGCCCGATGTAATATTGTTCATTCACAAATAGCCACCCCCGCGCGAGGGCCATTAATCGAGTGCACGTGAGAGAGAAATAGCCGGGAAGCCAGAGATATATATATATATAAGCAGGGAGGGAGATAGAAGCCGGGAAATCGGAACCTATGTATCGGCTGTTATCGGAAGATCACCGCGCGCTCCGAGTTGCTTGCCGCTCGCATTGATGCCGAGTAAATACGTCGGCCATTAAGCGGTAATAAACACTTTTTGTAATATCGATTTTGCCCCCCTACCGTAATTGGGGAAGGGGAGATTTACTGCGGCTGATGCAGCGACTTTTGTAATTTACAGGCTTTACAGCTTAATAATGCGGTGTGGCGAGCGTTGAAGTAACTTTTCCATTAAAGTTTCGCGCGCGCGCGCGCGCCGACGACTGTTCCAAGAAATTTTGAATTCGCAGGGACAAGTTAATTAGAGGCAGTCGCGTAAATTTAAATCATAGAGACCTTGAGCTTAAAAAGCCCGGAAAATCGCCCGAGATTACGAGATTCCTCGAACGTGTCCCTTATGTATACGTTCTAAAGTAAGATTGCCGCAAACTCGAGTGAAGTTGCGTCCGCGGGACGTCCAGTCGGATCTCTCTCTCTCTCTCTCTCTCTCTTCCTCTCTCTGCCCCCTCCTTTTCGTCGACTGGCCAAAAGTTCTTACGCTCGCCACTCGCACTAAGTGCTCTAAGTGGTTTACCAACCGGCCGCTCGAGAAAAACATATGCGAGACCGACGTGCATTAAGAACTGAAACCTCAACGGCTTCTTTATTATGAGATAAGGGAGACCGTTTGTGCTTCGTTTTTCGCGCGGGTCGCGAACAAATTTTCAAGGCGGTATACTTGGAAGTGCAGAATTTCCATTTAGGGCAGTAAATTAAACATTAACATTTTCAAACGATAAGAGTAATGTAAAAATGATACACTTCTTGGAAAATGTTTTTTTTTTTAAGGAAATTTGAAACGCGCGAAGCACGCTTTCATCCTAAAAACGCTGACAACTTCGTTAATCCATTGAAAATTTCAAATGCGTCCAGGCGATAACTCTTAAAATTCAGTTTCTTTTTATCGCCTTACGCGAGGAATCCGCAAGTTCGATAATTTCGTGACGCACGGACAGAAACTTTCCATCTTCGTACCTCCTCCGATATATTTATGACTTCCCCTTTTCATTTCGCCGTTTCGTATTAACCGACGAAGGGTATTATTTCGGGCGATAAATCGCATTATCCATCGAGGAATTTATTCGGTTTCCTGCTCACCCCCTCCCCCGGTCCCGCTAATATGATGCATGTGTGTCAAACGCGTGAGTGGAATAATAAAGACACTTTACATGCGCGTGATTGATGGCGGGACGATTAAATAATTTTTGAATTTTTCACCGCCTGCGACGTTGATTCAATTAATTCACTGTGCATCGTTTAAAATGTAAATTTTGCTTTAAAGTAAACTGTAAATAAATTGATTTTTGAGAATTGCTTTTTTAAGCTAACCCATATTTACTAGTTCTGAAACGAGTAAACAGTAAAGAAGTACAAAATACCGTCGACTATTACCTGGCTTATTCCGGCCAAGAGGACTTGACACCGCGAAGTGTGCGAAGTTTATCTTGCAATTGTTCGGAACGTAAATTTCGCGGTACATTTTGGCCTTCTTCCAGACTTCAAATAACTTTTGAACATCGACATTCTAAAAATACCAGAAAACTATCCGAGGACCACAAAAGCAGTTTAGAAAATTTACAAGGAGACTTCCTTTAATAATAAAGTCGATGCGCTTAATAAACTATACTGCTCTTCTCAACATTCTTATAGTTTGTAAATATTCTATTTGAGCAGAAGCGTTCTCAAAACCTGCTTATATTACTAAAATAAAAGTAGAACTTCTGCATTTTAATCAATGTAATTTATATTTAAAACATTGAAACTTAAGACTACCATATATAATAGTCATAATATATATATCTCCCCGTCAAAAGCTTGAAAGCGATCTAGCTACATGGCAGAAGAAAAAGTTTTTCCAAAGAAAATGAAACGCGGCGATACAATTCGTGCTTGAAACTAAAGCACACACCGGCCCGCGCACATTAAAAGTCTTTGCCGCGAACGATTCCAGAAACATTAAAGAGCGCTTTATATTTCGCGAGCCAGGAGCGGAAGCTCCACAAAAGCGCGGCCCTCGAACGCTTATTCAGAGGAAAAAAAAAAAAAAAAGGAGAAGGAGGGCAAAATGCCGTGGCCACTGCTCGACTCTTGAAAGCGGCCCCAGACAAAAGTTCCAGCAGCTGCTGGCGAGCCTCAAAAAGAATAGGCCGAAGAAAGGAATAACGAAGCCTGCGGGCGCAAAGCTATTACGCGATGACTGTCTGAGCAGCGAACGATTAAGCGCCCCGAGCCGAGAGCTCCCCTTCCCGCCGCCACTCTCTCTGTCTCTCTCGCCTCGTATTAATGCATCGATACGCCGACGACGCGTCGCGCGAATTTTTTCCCCGAACGAGCTTCAAGTGCTGCTGGGCTTTTTTTTTTAAACGGTATGTAAAAAGGTAGAGGAGAATGAAAAAGGCACTCCACTCCACTTGTACATTTTAAAAAAATTTGTAGATAAATGAAGTGAAAAACTTTGATAGTAACCGCGTTGTTCGACTATTGTTTTTTTTAATAAATGTGTAAGTGGACAGTTTAGTCCTCTTGTAAGATAAGCTGCATTTTGTCCTCGAATGATAAATAATAACAATATACGATAATTCCATTTATAATAATGTTTGAAAATTAAAAAAAATATTATAATTCACTTTGTCGATAGGTTTAATTTACTTATTAAGAAATTTTTAAAACGTTAAGAATAAAGTAATAAGAATGAAAAAGAATAGGCGTTAAGAATTTAATGCTGTTACTAATACGTTCAATCAGACAGGCATGTAATTTCTATTAAAATATTAATGAGTCTTAAGTAATAAAAGCGTTGAGGGTGCGATTTTTTAGATTAAAATGTATACTTTGTTCACTCTTTTTCTTGTCGCGGCGGCCTCTCGCCCCCTTTCCTACCTCAACTCGGGAGAAATAATGGTCAAGCCGTGGGAGTGACGGTAAAATGGATCGAATTAGCTTGATGAATGTGCGCGATGTGGCGCTGCAACTTCGACTTACCAACTTTTTACTGCTTTTTACGCTGCTCTTGATGAACTTATGGAGCCGTATGAATTTTACATTCAAAAGAAACGTTAAAGGAAAGCGCTCTGTTTCATCAATGTAATAATGTTATACTTTCTTTCACTTTGTTCCGCACATCGTGCTAACTGAATTTGTACTTTTACAAAAATCCTTTTTGTTTTTTTTCTGCAAATTTTTCGTTTGCACGTTAGTCGTACGAATAATTGTTGTTTTTCAAACAAACAGATTGAATTTCCGTTTATCGAAACTTTATTTAAACAATTAAATTTGTTACTGCAGTGACGCTTCTATTTAAATTACTTTTCACAATTCAAAATAACAGTTTTAATAAAGACAATTAAATTTCGCTTCTGTCGCTGAAATTGCAAAATTAAAATCAAGTCGTAAGATTATCAAATTACCGACAACACGACAGCCTGCCGGGTAACATCGAACGGCCGTAAACTCGTCGAGTCGTCGGCGTTTTTTTTTTTTAAACGTTAATTAAATGAATTTTATTTTTTCGAGGGCACGTCACGCGCGCCGCGAGACTGACGAATCGCTGATCGGGAGCGAAATTCGCGGCGCATATTAAACGGCGCCTCAGAGTAACGATCTTTAATTCGCATTCGGCTCGTGCCGGTTAGCCGTCGAAATGTAATCAGCTGTGCGTGCGAAAGCGGAAGTGTCCGTCGGAGATAAATTTCGCCTGAAAATTCGAGGGAGAAATTGTTAATGACTTGAAAAAAATTGTGCCTCGCTTCTCTCTTATCGACGGATTTCCGCGGTGAGAGGAGTTTTTTGTTAGGAAGAGATATTTTTGAATTATGGATTCGCTGATTTTCGAAAACATTAAGGATGGAAGTAACGTAATTTTAAATATTTTATTTGCAGATAGAATCTATTTTAACGAAATTTCATTGATATTCTCTGCCCTCTACGTATACGAAACTTTCTAATGGAATACAATTTCAATTTGGCTAACTTACTATTGTATTAGATACACGGTTAGAATAACAACTTGATCCGAATAGAATTACAAATGAATATATCTTCCTACATCACGTAACTCGTTTTAAATTAGAAAGCTTTTCAAAATTGAGCAACGCAACTTTTCCAGCTTAAAACAACATTCGCAAATGAACATCCCGAATGATGAAAATTTCCCAAGGAAATAACGTGATTGTCAGCGTAAAACACGGAGTCATAAACTAATTCCGGCATTTGCATTTCCGGCACTTCCCGCGCGCGAACCTTTTTATTTCAAGTCCCGCGCGTAATTTCAGTAAGCATATTTACTTTTTCCGCGGCGCTACATTTTATTTCGCGCATAAAGCGGCGACCGGTGTGCAGCGACTCGTCGCAAAAAACTGCTCGTCATTCAGATTTCATCCGTCAGTGATCCGGAAGGGGTTAAAGAGGACAAAAGTGCGAGAAAGAAAGAGGAGAGAGCACGCCGGGTGTATCGCGCATATAAAGACGCAACTTAGAGGGCATATCTCGCGGTAGCTAAATTATTCATTAGAAGCTCGCCGGGGCAAAAACGCAAAATCGCTGCCGGATTCGGTGCTTCCTCATTCGAGGGGGGTAGGGGGGGGGGGGGGGCTGCGCTGGGAAAAAGGAGTGCAGGAAAGACCGCCGCGGCGCATAAATATTCATACCGCGTCCCTGGTAATTTTTCGCGCATGACGCGCACGAGCCACCCCGCGGCCTTTGTTCGGAGAATGTGCTGCGCCGCTGCTTTGAATTATTGTCTCCGCGACCGAGGAAAAACCCGCACTGGCATCGATGTCGAGGAGGCGGCAATCGAAAATTTGATGAATTTTAAAACGGCTCTTGTCCCTCGCCCTCTTAACAGTCACTTTGCCGCGTGGGATAAGAGGACGCGTTAACTGCATTTCGCGCAGACTGGTGTGGGTGAAATTGCGAGGTAGGCCAATTATAATTAATGATCCGCCAAAAATTCAGAACTTATTTGAGGAAATTTAATGAGCGCTTGGAAATAGTGCGATTTCAATCTCGTTTTAAACTCTTATTACGCAATTCGATACTAAAATGCATTTGGAGAGGATTTGCAGCTTTGTATGAATAAATTAGCTTACTTGCAATGCTGAGGCATTTAAAAGTAGTGGATTTTCGAATTCAATTAACTAATTCGTATGCGAGAATATAAATATTATAATAGGATGCAAATTTCTACGTTTTATTGCATAAAATGTACTTAATTAAGTACAATAATTGAATAATTGAAGATTAATGACATGATTACGAATTCTTTTGAAAATATTACGATTCAAAGCTATTTTACAATGTTACAATACCAGCAGGTGTAAAAAAATATAATGAAAATAAAATGATAAATAAAATTTAGAATACAAACTGTAGAGTAATTAATCAAATAAGAAAATATAATAGAATATTGAAAATATCGTTCAATATGTGAGATACTAATACTTATTTTTAATCAAATAAATGGAATAAAATAAATGATTAAACTGTAAAATTAAACATTCTTCTTTCTATTTGTGTAAATGTTTTTTACAGACCTGTTATCATGGCTGTTGACTTGGTGTAATTTAATAAATATAGACTTTTAAATAAACAAGCTCTCTACTAGTGTTACTCAAAGAGTCTTTTTATTCTCTTATTAAATAGACGTACACTTTTTAATATATTCATTGATAAACTTAATAAATATTCAAGTACATTTCTCGTTAAAATATTATGACTCATATACGTAGAAAGAAATATATACATTTCCACGTAAACATATAAATATTACAAATATATTAAATTCTACAATTATATAATGCAAGATAAGGCAAATATAATTAGCGTAAAAATAATGTGAGATAAAAACAACGTAAGATCTTTCTTTTCTACTAAGTGCACACGGAGTTCGTTCTAAAATTAAAAAGCTCGATTAAACTTATGTAATTGTAAATTTTAATATAAAAACAACGTTAATATTTTATAAATTTAAAATATCATTCATAAAAACTTTGTCATAAAGATTTGTTCTTTTGGAAGAATTTAGTTTGTTGACCGCAATATTATTGACGGTATGGCTGTTACGCTCACAATAATAGAGTTCTGGAAAGCTTTAAAGATGCTCTTAGCGTCGCAAAAAATGCTTTTTTTTATTGCACATGGACGGTACGATATATCAATCATTCTTAAAACATATAAATGACGCAAACATTGTTAAAACATTAGTATAAAAAAATGTATGTTTGAAGTAAAATCAATTAAACTGGCTATTGCTATTTTTTTGTTTCTGATTTCAGACCTTTATAAAAATATGAAAAATTTTTTGCCCAACGTAGTACCCATAAATCTTAACAAATTCTGGAAAAATAAATCTTTAAGAGAAATTTTTCCAGTTACAATATATAATAAAATAAATAGATCTCGAACTAAATGCTAAACAATAAATGTATATAGTACAACTTTGTGATTTTTGTAAAAAGCAGTATTGGCGGAACCATTTGATAATATTTCCAACAATAACTTTGTAATTCTTGTGAATAACAAAATTTAAGGCTCTGATGAAAGGCACTTACGCATTAAAGTACACAGTGAAAATTTGTTCTATTAATATAACATTCATCTACCTTATTTATATTTTAATACTAACATGTTTTAAAACTCTATAATTCTAGGAATAACCATTATTATTTTAATAGCTGAAAAATATAAAACGATAATTTTTACTGTGTATATTATGGCAGTATTTAGTAAACTTTATATATTTTCAGTCTCTAATAGTAATATACTTTGACTAACTCGTCTTTAGAGAATTCCAAGTTTTCTTTAGTGAGTTAATTTTTAGAGCTGCCTGAAACATATCACTTTCACAAAACAGAATATTGTTGTTTATCTATTTAATGGCACATGTGCTCCACTTGCAGTGTAAGTTGGATTTTTGAAAGTCGAAGTTGCTTGTCTATAGATTGGATTTTCGCTCTGAAAAAATCGTACATGTAAAACAATTAATATAACGTTATACAGGCAAAATAAATCACTTTTTTAATTTCAATTTTTTTTTAATGCTGATAAATAAAAGTAACTTACGGCATCCCATTTGGCCATCATTCTTTCTTTCTCAAATCTTGCAAACTCCCTCCTATCATGAATAGTTGTCAGCAATTTCCATACCAGCAGCAGAGCTAAACCAATAAGTACAACTGCAGCAATCACTCCAAGAACGATTCCTAATACGTAAACTTGAGGTGGGCATTCGCGCGCCTTCTGTACTTTCACTTGCAGTCTATTTATAGTATAGTTGAAGTAGTAGGCGAAATAATACTTGCAATCTTCTTCGTCGTAACCCCAGCATCCGGTTTCGTCTTTATCTACATCGACCTCAAGTGTTTCTACGATTTCTGTCTGGAACTCTGTACACGTGCTATTGCACTCGACTTCGGTTAAATTGCCGGCTTTAAAAGCTTGACAAAGAACGCAGGGCTTCAACTCTTCGCAACGGCTTGGGCAATTTCTGCAAATTTGGCAATGTTTACCGCTGTACCGGAGTTCACCCTCAACGTTACATTTACATTTGCCGCATTCGCAAACACCCTGCAAATTGAAAACATAATTCATTTGATAAAAGCAGCCTTACCATGAAAAGTATAATTAAACTAAATAAATTTAAATGGTGTAACTTACATGATTAGAACATTCGATTCCGTAAGTATTCATGCAACCAGTTTTATTTGTGCTACATTCACAAGCATCACCTGTCCATTCTGACCGACATTCGCAAGTACCGCAATTGCATGTTCCATGGCCTGAACAAATTTGATTATTTCGACGATCGCATGAGAAGTTGTCGCATTCGCAATACTGACCCCAAATCAGCTGTAAATAAAAATGATTTAGGGTGTGAGATCAATGATTAGTAAAATAATAGTAAAATAAAAATAATCATTAGTCAAAGTTAATTCATGATCACCTTGAAAATGTCACCTGGATTTCACTAGATTCTAATGGATTTCCATCGGAATCTAACGGTATTCCATTGTAATTCACATAACATTTTCAATAGAGATATTATGATCAATTTATGTTTAAAAGTTAAATAAATAGATATGTTTTGTTTAATTTACCTCTCCTTCTTCTCTGGTATTACAGATGCATACATTACATTCACAAATACCTCTTCCGCTACAGTCGACAGTTGATGTATTATCACGACGGCAAGCAAATTCTTTAATGTATGATACTAAACCACGATCGTTTGTGCCACATTCGCAATTCTTCCCAAAATAACCATCATAGCATGAGCAAATACCGCATTTCAAATCTCCATGGAAATTACATGCTGGGGAGGCAGGTTCGAATCCTTTTTCTCCTGGTATTTCACACTGACAATCGCACAGCATTTCTAAGTTGACTGTCAACGATTCGTTAATTCCTACCTGAAATTTATTAGAATTATACATATGGTGAATACTGTTTGTAACATTTTTGAATTGAAATGTATTAAACTTACTGGATAAATGAGGAACTTTTGGTGCCACTCTGATCGATTTTTAGGACAAGCAGATACTACAATTTCTGCTGTGAATTCAATTTTATTTCCCACTTTAAGACCATCACATTTGTTAGTTTCAACCAATTGACCACCTCCCAGACAATTTGAATAGTATTTTATGTTCATGTAGTTACTAGCTGTGTCTTTCATTTCGACAGAACTAGAAATAGCATTATATTGTTCACGAACTAAATCAACAATATTACTTGAATCGTCACTGAGTTTTGCAGCATAAGATCCTTCAATATGTTTCGTTAAAGCTTGGTATATTCTTAATTGTTCTTCAGTCACAGCCCAAATAATATTTACTGAATTTTCTTTCACTTTAAGATTGATTTGCGAAATGCTAGGATAGTCCTGATAAGTTGATTGTGTGTAGTAACCTTTCTTGTCAAGATGGCAGCAACCATCATTTGGCTTAACAATTCCTCCTAATTTGCCATCTCCAGCAAAGTGGAAACCTGCATCAGTAGAAAAAAGCAATAGCTTTCGAGCCTTTTCTCTCCAACTGATTTCATCTCGACACACAATTGCTTGCATAATAGCATCAAATCCACCTTCTGGAGCATCCAAGTTTCCAGAAACTGGAGCATTACGTACTTCTTTCTGTAAAGTATTTGTAACTATTAAATTTTAAATTTATTTTATTTTAGAGTTATATTTATAATTTACATACAGCAAATACATCAGTATTTTGGGATAGTGGCATGTGATTTCGATAACCATAAGGAGCAGCACAGCCATCACAAGGTTCAAGAAGCCTATTAATATTATTTTATGTAAAATTTGTTACTAAATAAAATAATGAATCTAATAAAAATTTTTAATTATACTCACGCTTTAGGTACCATGCTAACATAAGGCATGACAACTTTATCTACAAAACTACCAAAACCCAATCGGAAATTACTGGTAATATTACTCATACTTTCAACAAGAAGTTGTCCCAAGTCTGACAATTTTTGTTTATCATCTTTCATAGAATTACTCAAATCCATAAGATAATATAAATCTACGGGATAATCTTCTGCTTGTGCATACTCAATTTTAATTTTTTGAACTTCATCTGTGAATTATAAGACAAAGTAAAAAATTTTCATTAATAATAGAAACTTAATTTAAGAATTTGCTTGTTAAACAATAACAACTTCAACTTACTAATTCTTAATTTTAAATTGATTTCTTGTGGATAAAGTTGAACAGCTTCTTGTCTGGAACTTGAACTTCCACTAGCACTAAATGATGATTTACTTCCACTGATGCCTTCAGTATGAAAACTTCCACTTGAAGATTGTGATCCTCCAGCTTCGTAGGAATATCCTTCTTCCCTTCCACTGTTAATTGTGTAACTTCCTTTCCATAATTCCTTGTGTCGTATTTTAATATATTCATTGTCTGGATTAAATGTATAATTTTCTGGACATTCTTCAGAAATTCTTAAATTTACATGTGGTAGGAAACATCGTTTGTATTCGAAATTCTGTAAATAATAATCACAAACGATTAAATTTAATGAATTTAAGTTTAGATAAGTAATTATTTTAGGGTATACAAATTGCAAGAAACTTACAGGTTTTGAACACCAAGCACAGCTTGGTGTTTGAATACAGTCATGACAATTCAGCTTGTTGATGCAGGCATTGGTGCCAATTGGTTTTGGCCGCTGGTTGGCTGAACTGATTGTTATCCATGTTATTAGTAATATTGCCAAATACCACCTGCAACTGCCTCTCATTCCTGAAAGTTAATGTACTTATAAATTATTTATTTCCATTTAAGGGGAATAAATATAAATAATTTTTGTTACAATTTAAAGGTATGTGAAATTAATGGAAATTAATGGAAAAAAATTAATAGAAAAATTATTGTTTCAACAATATTACTTTCAGGAAACTACTTTATAAAATGATTGTACAATATTTTAAATTTAGACAAAGACAAATAATTTATTTTTTTGAAAGAAAACTAAAACAAATTAATTTTAAAAATTAAAAAAAAATACTTTTAGAATTATATAAATGGAAATTTGTGAGTCATACTAACTACTACAAAAATAATAGACATCTAAATTAGCAGTTTAAAAATAAAGGTATTATATTACAAAAATACTGGAATGTTATAAAGGATGACAAAATTCATTACATTGTACAACGTATAAGGAACAATACATTAAGTAATGCAATTTAACAGTTTTTTTTAGTTCAGTGAAGCTCTTACTTATTGAGCTAATTTAAAGGCGTGAATGATTAAGTGGCGTTGACAAAATATTAGATCAAGAGAGTTAAAAGAGCATATTACCTTTTATTGCTCGCGTTAACGCTTATGCTGTTCATTGATAAGTAGAGTTTTAAAGTTTTCATTTTCATTTTGAAGTTGTTAGTGAATTGGTCTGCTTTACAGAAAGTTATACTGATTAGTCAGAATGAATTTTAAGATTAAATTGTTTAAAGTAAAATTATCAAGGATGATGTTAAAGTCTAAAGACTAAAATAGGCTTTCTTCAGAAGTTTATATAAATTAGAGTAATATTTCTTTCTAAATTAAAGGTAGTAAAATATTATTTTTTATTAACAATATGATTCAACAATGTAATTCTGGAATGTTAGATAAGTTCTCAAATATACAGCATTCTATAATTAATACTCTGATTCAGACTTTCTTGGCAAATCCCAGCTATTTTGGTGTTAGACCATTATAAATTTCACTCGAAAAGAAAAAAAGAAAAGCAGCACAAAGTTTGCAAAGTAATACAGAAAAGTAGAAACTTTAAAAACTATGATTAAACAATAATTTTAGAAAACTGGTTTCAAAAGTAAAAAAGTAGTAGGAGTATTCAAAATAGTTCTTCAATAACTTATTCTATGAATCACCAAAATATCCTTGAAAACACTCATCATCTAGTAATAGTAATTAAAGCATCAGATTTATATTTACAAATTTTTACAATTAAATTTATTTAATTTTACAAGCATTTATATGAACATATTTATTTATTTATTTGCAGTAAAAATTATAATTTATTTATCTTAAAAAAGTAAAATAAATTTTAAAAAATTTCCAAAAAAATGTATTTTTAAGAACTGCTTTTGTAAAAAACTTTAGCTGGAAAAAATAAAAGTTCTTGTGCTAAATATATACAATTACACTTTAAACATTAAAGTACTTATTTTAAAAGAATTTTTAAATTAAATTTAAAGAAGCTTGTAAATCTTCTTTATCTTCACAATCATCATTATCTTTGTTTATAAAGTAAAATTTTGAACATTTATTAAAATGCAAATAAGCAGAATCGTATCTTTACCAAATCTATTTAATGATAATCCACCCAAGCGAACGACAAAAATTTCAACGCGATCGAACGCCGCTTGGAAAACCTGATCTCCCACGCGAGTTGCTCAATAATAAAATAACTAGCTTTCGAAACCCGTAGAAAAAGGATGCCATGAGTCAAAAAATCGGAAAAACTCAAGAAAATTTAAAACCACACGAGACATTTCAAGGAACTCGGTCAAGATGTTGTCATCGATATATTTGCCACCCAACATGAGCAAATCGAAGAACAAGCAGACTACTATGTATAATCCATTCTAAGAGCTGCGAAGCTCGACTTAATACACACTTTTTGGAAACCGCCACACCGAAGTCGCCAGCATCGCCGAAAGCGTAAAACACCGCCGAAAAAAAGCAGCAGACGCAACAAACACCACAATAACACCAAGGGGAAGAGAGAAAGAGAGAGAGAGACAGAGGGAGAGGCTTACTTCTTGGCTCGATCGCTTCTCGCCGGAGGTGTATTAAGTTACGGGCTTGTCGACGACCGGAAATTCTCCTGGGGTCCTGGGCTAGCTTTTCGCGCTTTTCCTTAGAGCTTTTCGCGCAGCATCACACTTACACGGCATGCATGCAGAGCGCGCGCGTACCGTAAGAACCGCGCGAAAGAAAACGGCTCGATCTTTCACGGATCGCCATAAAAGGTAACCCACGCGCGCGGCTGTGTCTCTCGCGGAAGAGCGAGAGAGAGAGCTATTACACACACGGTCAGAACTGAATGAATGAACAGTCTGGAGGCTGAGGCGTCCCGTTGTGTGCGCGCCCGCGCAACTCGCTGCTCCCACAAAAGAGAGAGAGAGGGACAGATGGTGGGAGAGCGTCTGGCGGGGGTGTCTTATATTATACATTATGTACGTGTATTTATGCCCATGATTTGATGCTCGGGCTACTGTAGAGATGCTGGTCTGCTGGTAGGGCTGGTCAGATGGTAAGGAAGGTTACTGGTTCACGGATTGACAGAGATTATAGTTTAAAAGTGATGTTTTTGATTCTACGTATAATTATTGTAGCTTTTTATGAGAGGTTTCGAATAATCGATGCAAATTATACGAGATAGAAGGTTGATTTTTTACCTACCTTTTGTATGCTTATTAACGCATACTTATTAAAGATGTTTGCATGGAAATAACAGATATTTTTATAATCTTAATTTTGTATTTAAAAAATGTTGGTTATAATAACATTGACTCTTTCAATTTAAACTATATAAAGAAACTTATTTATGAATTTACAAAACTTTAATTTATTCATGTAATTCGTCAATTTTTATACTTAAATATTGACTTCGATCTAAAATATTGACTCTATCCTTAAACTAGAAAAATAGGACAGGAGCTTATTGATCTGTATTCTGCGCTTTAAATTTTGCCACACCCTAGCTTTTTAGGTATTACCAACGTACAAAATGGAAACTTTTAAGTATCGGTCAGCTAGTACTTATAATAACGTTATCTTTTATAATTGAATTTAAAAATTGATATAAATAAAAGCAAATATAAAGTACTTTATTGTACATTATTTTTATAATATTATATTAATTTATTTTCTAAAAATAATACTTAATAAATAAAATTATGTGTTGGTAGTTACTTTCATGCTAATAAGTTTCTGATATTTTGAGAGGGAAATCTAGCAGTACAAAATTCTAAAGATCTTATGTTTACTGCATTGTTGAAAGATAGTAAGCAATCGTAAACAGTTTTTCAAAGAAAGTGCGTAATTGTCAGTCACGTTAGTGAATAAATATGGATCAATCTTCTGTAAACAGTTCTTTTTACGAAGCACCGGTGGTGTACGACGAAGAAAAAACCAAACTGCTTTATGAAAATCTTAGAAAGGTGAGGTTATGTTTATGTATCTCGTAAACTGTCTTGCCAAAATCTAACATTGTTGTTATTTAAGAATTGAATTTTTCTTTTAGAATTTTCAAGAAATTAATGATTCCTTGAAAAGTGTACGCGAAAATATGGATCAGATTCAAAAAGAATCTTCAATTACAGTTAAATTGATAGAAAAAATAGAAGCTGCTAAACGTGAGAAGGAAGAAAGTAGGACGGAAGATTGAGCGTAGTTATCTAAAATTATTTATAATTTATATTTTTATATGAAGATTCTAATAAACAAATCTTGTTTTTTAATTTTAAAATTATTAAAATATGATCAACCAGTTCCTGCCTTATCTATGCAAGAAGGTAAATGCGCATCGCATTAATCGTGTATCGGTAAACTGAAGATCTATGTTACCATTATTCGCGCGTAAAAATTTTATATACAGAAGAATATAATAATTTATATTTTAAATAAAATAATATTTATTTCAAGAAAAAATTGAAATAAATAATATTTAATTCCGTTTTAATCTTAATTAATCAAGTAAACTTACATTTACTTATATCCTTGAATTTATGAAATTTTTCAACATTTTTTTTAATAATTGCATATCTGAAATTTAAGAATTAAAAATTCCACTAATTCGTTTTTTAAATTTTCATTTTTGAGTGAAGCATAATTAGAATTTTTATTCTATTATTATTATAAAGTAGTAGTTATAGTATTTAAAAAAAATTATAGTAATTTATGTCCAGATATTACAGAAGTTTTTATGTCTAAATTATGAAAATAAATAAAAAAACTATAAAAATCAGCGGATCGAGTAAATAATTCATACTCATTCGAAAAAATCATCATCACCGTATCTTGAACAATCTCAATTGCAGGCAATCTCCCTATCACCCAAAATCGAATTTTTGCTGCATCCATAATGCGCGGATTCCATCGGGGATTTGAATTACACGGGTGTAGCCAAGCCCCTTGACGTGCGTCGGCCACCAACAACAGCGTGTTACCTCTCCCCCTCCCCTCCCTCTTGCAGTCCTTAAACCCATTGTAAGCCGCGCAGCCGATTAATGGAAGCTGTCGATCGATTCGACTACTGTACATACACACGCGCAGCCCAACGTGACGTAGTTGATTGGCGCGAACGCGGCCAGTCCAAATAATTACGCAGAACGTAGCCCTCCCCGCCCCCCCCCCTCGCCCCTCCGCGCCTGTTTGTCGCTAAACAAATCG
Organism: Ormyrus pomaceus; assembly: GCA_900474385.1. Classification (NCBI taxonomy): domain Eukaryota; kingdom Metazoa; phylum Arthropoda; class Insecta; order Hymenoptera; family Ormyridae; genus Ormyrus; species Ormyrus pomaceus. The sequence goes on from UCOM01000078.1 coordinate 26,602, forward strand.
AGCATAAATTCAAATAATCAGCGCTCTTTTCGCCAGCCTGATGACCTCGGCATCTAATTGTCGCTGTCGCTCCGATCGACAGAGATTTTTCTTGCCGCTGTTTGCTGTTGACGCGACGTCGCGAATTTCAAGAATCGATATTTGGTCGAGGAAACTGAAATTGAATGTGGGTCGCTACTTCGCGTGTATAATTGGCGATTCTTATAATAAAAAGGTTTTCATTAATTTGGTAAAGTGCTCCTGAAAATATACATTGAATTGTTATACAAGTTTATAAAGAATAATTCTTGTTTCTGCATCATTGGATGACTTTTCAAATTTTATTGGCACTCAATTATATTTTAAAATATATTTTTAAATTAATAAGAATTCGAAAACTACGATTTATTGATATTACATATTGATTATATATTAATACTCGAATATCCATGCTGTCCTCTCGCTATTAATTTTATACTATGGTTTTTAATTAATGTTTAATGACATATAAATTGCTTTTGAATTAAAGAATTTTACTTAATGATATACAAAATCATTTTGACTTTAAACCATTCCAATGTGTTTGCCAATAATTAAACCACAAATTATTACCTAGAATGCAATCTGCGAGTAATTCCATTTTATATACCTATAACAAAACCTCTTTTTAAATAAATTAAAGCAGCCCATCAATATTTAAAAAAAAGAACTCTTTTTTTATTAGCAAATAATAATTCTATCCAGCTGTTGTTTCTTATTAGCGAAAATAATACCAGAGTGAAAAACGAAATCACTCGGTCAATTATCCCGATGAAAATTTCAAGCACGTACAATATTCAAGCTTCCCTCGTCCGGCAGTGCACAGCTTCGGGTGTGTGCTTTCGAGCTCGGCGGTGTGCCCAGCATCGCTCGCGGGACTCGAAGAAGCGAAATCGTTGTTCGCCGCATATCCGCGCCAAGCCGTTTGTATAGTCATGCGAGAGTCCACTGCAGTTGACAGGGAAATAATGCTTCCGCTAACTGCTCTCACTGCCCTTTTACCCCGGCGGCCGCTAAGTTATAATGGAGCTGGCCGAGCACAGCTCGCCGACGCAAATCGTGCGAATAATTTATACATCTATATATGCGAGCGAGTGTACGAGCGGATACGTTATTAATTGCGTTCTTATTCCGCGATTTGTTACTTTTAAGAGGGGCGTGATAAATAAAACGAGGCGACTAATCTTTTTCGAGAGGTAATAAGTTTGAGGAGCCGGGAGTGATTTTAAAGCTTGGGGAGTGGAGAACTATCAGGTTGCATTTTTTAAAAAAAATCAAGATTTAACTGTAAAAAAGGTTTTAGCTTTCATAAAAAGCAGGGGGAGCTTTCATGGTCTCGAAAACTATAATTTAGAGTGAAGAGATCTACTTTTCTACTAAAACGCGCAGTTCCATATTCTTCTCTGCAGCGTTGCACTCTAAGGAATTAAGGGGGGAAAAAACTTCAGGTTTTAAAGGGTACTTTAATTATACACTGTAAGGATTAAAAAATGCAGACATGTGCTGAGGAAATAATTTTTCGTTAATAAATAATACTTTTGCGAGAGAGGAATCGGAGAATTGGAAACAAAACGATTCGCTCTCCAATCTTTCATCCGCTGTTTTATCGGAGAGGATCAAGTGAGCTTTTTGTTTTCGACAGGATTTTTCTCTCATCTTCAGGTTCGGCTCATCTTCGCTTTCGAGAGTGAAAGAAACTAACGTGTAAGTTTAAGCATCGATTTGAGCTTTACGGAAGGGCGCTTAAGCCGGAGGAAGACTTTCCGAAGCCAAGTGCAAATGGAAATTTTATTATGAATGAGATATTCCGGATGCGCTCGACAGATTTTACTGTAAAATTTTTCTCGCGGTATTAAGGTGAGATCAATATTTTAGAACAGTATCTCGGTACTTAATATTTCAAATCAAAATATTTCTAAACTTTGCTGCTTTTCCTTTTTTGCTGACTTTTTTTTGTATTCATCAAAGTAAGGGTTTTTACTTGCACTTTGTGTCAAAAAATTAAATAAAAAAATTGAATTAACTTTTATTGCAGCAAAGTAATGAAGAAGGATTTAGAAAGGCTTATAAAAGCTTAAACCAAAAGAAGTTAAAGACTTAATAAAAGTTTTAAGCTCTGTTTCCGTTTTTAGCATAAACAAAAAAAATAATAGAATTTGGAAGTTCAAGATGATGAAAGGAAAAATTTTATTTATTACATTGAGCTGCTTTTGGTATTCATACATTTATAGCAATACATATAGTAAAATAATCTATGTCAACATTTTATATTTTAAGTAACTGTAAAATGCAGACAGAATTAGGTTGATTCTTTCGTCAATATTTTTAGTAAAGAATTGTTCAGTTGAGGGTAGTTAGAACGAAAAAGTTCAATTGATAAATATACCTAGGTTATTTTAGTCCCTCTGCAATCGGCATATTTGTCTCATCCTCTTTTATGTATCCAGTTTTGTTCCACATATATTTCCTTTCTATCTGTTTACGAAATTTCACGTAATAATTTGCATACGAACTGACACTATTGATAAACAATAGATTTTTCATAACGTAAATTTCAAAGCATATTAATATCAGAATGAATTTTTTTTAGTCGACGAAGCAAATAATTTAATTACATAATATTATAGACATATTACGTTTAATTGCTGCAATTCTATAGCTGTATTTGGAACAATTATTTTGGTAAAATCATATATGTATGTAACGTCGATGAGTGCAATAGAGAATCTAATTACTATATTTAATGATTCGAATTGAACATTCAAGCCCGTAATCGAATGATTTATGTCGAAAATTCAACACATCTTCGTAAAATTACTCAAAAAATTAAATAAGTAGTAATAAACTAAAAAGTGCTAATGCGAGATTCTCCATATTCGCTATTATTCTCTCATCTCCGTCTCACATGCTAACACCCCTACAGGAAACATTTTCCAAAGGCAGAGTGGCAATTCTGGCGGCCTTTTGGGGTAGGAAAGCTGTGACATTTTTTGACAACAGCTTGACATCATGGCGCCCCCTCCCAAACAGTCTCGTCGCCTGTAATATGATTCTGTCTGCGTGTTTTTATCGGACAGCTTATTAAAGGAGATATTGCGAGGAAATATTGTATGAAAAATGTATATTAATATTTAGAGATATGAAAATACAGAATTTATTTGATTGTGCAAAGGTTAATAAGAGAAAATCATTTTCTAATTTCATTTTACGTGTTAAAGTTGACAAAAATAAATTGCCGTAGCTTGACTACTTGTATATTTCAGTATTTCTGGGAACAATTTTATTTGTGGAAATTAGTTCAATATTGTTGAGCTTTCCGCTTTTTAATCACGAAAATTAAGGCTTCATTAATTAAATGAATTACACGAGAATTCTATTCTCGTACTGATTTCTTTTCTAAATGTTTATAATTTACAATTTTTTGTACACAGACTACAAATATAAATACAAACAGTAGACTTTTCCGTTGATTACACCAATAATTTACGCTATTGTTCGCCCTCCCAAAAACAAGTAAAATAGATTTCAATTTTCAAACATACTTCCCATCAAAAAACTTCAGCAGTGGGGGTCATAAATAACGTAATATTTTATTCCCGCGCAAAATCCCTACTTTTCAAAGACAATCGCGCATAAATCAAAACTGTTGTTCCCGCCTGAATAACAAAAATGTTTATCAAAAGGCGCGGGGAGAGAAAAAAGTCGAGCCGCGCGCATTCAGCCATCGGGTATTTATTTATTTTCCATTGTCGGTGTACTATAATCCCGCGCGAGCCTTCGTACACGGCGGAACACGTGGAAAAAACTTTCGACGAGGGGGATATTAACATTTTGAGTGTCGCGCGTTATCTCCCGGCCGAGTTTGACCGATACGCTTTTGCGACGATGACAATGACGGCGCAGGCCGATGCCGATAATGCCTTTTGGATTTATGTACTGGCGGACTTTAGCGAATTGCTGGCCGAATGTTTTCGCTGCTTTTTCGAGCCGCGGAGGTTATCGGCTGGATTAACAATTATTATTCGCGGATTCTCAATGTCTGTGCCCCCGACAGAGAAATGTTTTAACGATCGCGCCTAATTATTGGCTTTGCGCGAGTTATAATGCGATGGACCAGATAAAAATGAATAGGTTTGCGTAGTACAGTTTTTTAGAGAGGAAGAGATTGTGGATGTCATTTAATTTAAATTACTTGTTGCAGTTATGGTTCATTCGTTGATTAAATCGAAACTATTACAGTCGTTAAACGAGGTAGTTATAGTACAGTTACGACTTTCCTTTTATGGTTGTTTAATAATAATAATACAAGCAAGTTTACATTGACAAATGAACATGCATATGTATTTAATTCAAAAACCTATTTTTCCTAGATATAATGGCGCGTGGATTTAAAATTATTTGTATGAAGTCCACAGTGGAACATATCTATAAGTTACTAAAATTTTTTACCAAAAATATCATAAATCAATTTCAGTTTGATTTATTGATTTATAAATGTGTAGCAATAAATTAACAATACTTTTTAATTGAGATAAAATAGATGAAAATAAAATTTATAACAAAATCTTTTTAATATTGTTAAAATATTTTTCATGTTATTTCAGAAATGAGAGTATAGTTTTACAAAACAATGGACAAGAATTACCATCAATTTCAAGAATATGTATTTTAACTTTTCTCAATATTGATAATTTTATTTTGATCGTCAATTTCAATTTTCAATGAATATTACGTACAACATAAAGTACGTGTATTCCAATTAACATGTGAAGATTTATGAATAATTCAATAAGCCCAGTTGGTAAGTTGATTAATAAATATCGTTCAATGTTCACTGATATTTTCGAAAATTAAACAATTTAACTTCATTAGTTAAATAATACAAAAACACGCTTTCCCGAAACGTCTTTTAACCTACATTATAACTTTATATGACAGTACTGCATGAGCGGATAAACCAAAAGGAACGCTTTTTTCGTTCAATCGTTCAATAAAAAAGCACCCCTATCGTAACAGGGAACCCAGGCAATAAGGTATTAAGCTCCGCTCACATTCATAAGCAATGGCGATATTTTATTAAAGTAGGCGCAGCTCGTCGAATTAATGAAAAACACAGGCGCAGCGGTATTCGGGGCTTAAATTATTCCGGAATTCCTCGCCGAAAGGCATCAAACGCGCTATGTATATTCATATGCGTATCAAAATTTGCCGCTCGCGAAAAGGGCTAGACTATAAATCTCGCTTGTCCCGCAGACGCGAAGCGGATCACCGAGCCATTCCGCGGCTCCTAATGTCGAGCGGCCGCGTATCGTTGGCTCGCGCAATTAATCAAACAAAAACTGTCAGCGACCGCACACGGTTATGATATGATACGGGGCTGCACGTCGACGAGACAAACCTATCGACTGCAAACAATGTAATGGCCTATAAAATTCTGCGCATTTTGGGGCGCCCTGATTAAACTGGGTGCGAATATTCTTCTTTGGGTTTTGTTGGTTTTGGGGTTTTTAACAAATGAATAGTAGTATATTGAATGTTTTTTTGGAATGCAATATCGATCCGGGAGAATGGAGGTTCCCTGGGTAGCATGAGAAAACATGAATATCAAAAGAAATAGCCGCTTTTAAGGGGAGGGAAATTAGTAGAGTAATTCAACTACGATGTTTTCTGCAAAATTCAACCGAGTATCATCTAGAAGTCAATAAAATTATCTTTCATTTGTATTCCCACAAAATTTGTGCAAAGAATACGATTCTCTTCTTTTAAATTAAAGATTTCAAATGATAACATGAATAAACAGTTCATCGTTGAATTTTCCTTCTTTTCCTTCACTTAGAGGTGGTCTTTTAAAAAATTCATGTAGAGATATCAGTATTAGTGAAAAGTTCAAAAATTCATTAGTGCTCTTCATAAGCTGCTCTCTATCTACTTTCAACTACAGCCTTGAGCCGTGATAAAGGAAATGCATTTCTGAAGTCGGATCAATACTGTAAGTACCAAATTTATTTAACAACCCAACGTTTAAGAAAATAAGCACGTAAGCCCTATAACACTTAGCTCTAAAGCTCCTAATAAACTTTCCGCATTAATAGAAGCGGCAACGCACCGGCGAAGAGAAAAAATTTATTCCAAGATTAAAAGGCGTTTGATCGCGAGATAAAACGGAAGCGCGAGGAAGCATAAGCAAGATAAAGAGCGTCAGGCACCAAATGCTAGGCCACTCTTTTGCGGATGTTGACCTGTCAGGCGGGAAAGCCCTTTTCGCAATAGCGAGCGTAATACGCGGGCGTTATTTCACCGGCTCCGCTGCGCTGCTTCCTCTTGCGCAACCTCGTCAATCTTTCATATAACTTTCCGCCTTCGTGGTCTCTCCTCGGCATGCGAGCAATGCGATAAATGTCGCGGCTCTGAACAAAGCCACCCTCGCCCCTTTGGCGCTTGTCAATTGGCCCGCAGCTTTTGTTTTTATAAAGGAATCTATTTTGGTAGAGTAAGTACTTAGATGAAAACTGTTTTTATTGTGGAAACAAGAATAATTATTGATAACTAGTTTTTAATTTCTTTGCAGGCATAATAATATCGAAATTCGATTTATAAGCGTGTAGAACAAATTACAAAATTATGCACACAGTGCACCTACATTCGTTAATGAACGAGTTCGTCATATAAGTTCTGCATTTGCATTGCCAAATCTCATACTCGAATCGCTGATTAATTTTATAAATTATTAGTGCTTAATAATACTTAATATAATTTTAAATACAAATGAGAATAATTTCAATAACAAAATAAGAAACAAAAAACATTGATTGCTCGGGTGTATATCTATGATAAGTAGTGGATGTAAAAATGCACATGAATATTCACAGAGGAAAATTTACATAAAAATTTTATTTATATGACCAAAATCTTCTCATTTAACGTACCTCTAGATACCGGTGTTTTATTGCAATTCTCGTAAAATAAATTGTACCTTCAGCGTACATGCGATGATTAAAGTCTTGATAAAAAATGAAAGATACAGAATTCACATTGCAATAAGCTTTTTAAATGGGAAGTTAATATTTGGACTGATTTTATGATTGACAATCAACGTACATTTAATTTTAATCACAAGTCATCTTTTTACGATATCAAGTGGAACTCTGTAATTTTACTGAATTTCAAATATTGCGATTAAATAATTTAAATAATTGATAAATGAATATTTAAGTTTTTTAAATTTCGTGAGATTTTTAATTTTGAACAAAGGTATTTTAAAAACGTTATGTGTAAACTGACAATTTTAAATATTCAAAGAATCTTTGGCAGAAAAATGCAATTTTACTTGTGAATTCATGTTGGTGTTTAATATACATTCTTATTTTGTAATATTTTTAATAATTAATTAATCAATTAATTTCTTAATTGATTTATGTTAATTATATATGACTTACAACCCTCATTCCGCTTATAAAATAAAAACCACGAATTCCTTTAAATTCATCAAAATAAAATTGTGTAAAATTATTTATATTTTATCTTTGCTAATTTATTCTTCAGTTTATGCAGTTGGGAATATTTTACCCAAAAGTTCTGATTATTTTAAAAGAGTGTCATCTGATACAGAAATCAAAATCTAATATGCTATTTAAAAATACTTTAAGAAATCACATAATAGAATCACAAACAGAAGTCACATATCTTGCATAAGAGTACATTTTTAGTTACCTTAGAATAAGCGTGTAGTTTGCACAAAATTAATCAGTATAATATTGATTACTTTTAATCATTTTCATATATACAGAATCTAAATCGTACTTGGCTGGACCTAGCAGAATATTTCGATTGGTCTGAAATAGCTCAGGTATTTCACGTACATTTTCTAGAGCATCCTGGATAGTATCTGGTGGATCTCTTGAAGAAATTAGACGAGGAATGTTAGTGCTGCTTTTTATCGAACTTGTAGGCAGCAAGAAGACAATCCTCTTAACATTGGCTAAACTTATCTTCGTTTGCGCTTACATTGCGAATTCTACTGAGTGGTTCTACATTGCCCGTTTCAGGTGAGTTTGCGTGCGGAATGATATTCAGCAGTTTTCCCCTGCATTCAAATGAAATAACTATTTGTTCCCAACCTTCGCGGAATCTTAGTCTCCATAGCTAGCGAGTGGCACACTTGTTGCAGTCATTGTTGGCACACTGATGCATATTTGTCTATGAAGGTTTTGTAGCGCAAGTTATTTAACTCAATGTTTAGAAATGGTGATACTATTGCGTGCCTTATACACGCACCGTGTGATGTCGTGAAGGTTGAAAATGATGGAACATGAACATGGAATTAATTCAAATGTATTTTATATGAAAATGCAAATTTTATGACATGTGTTTCAGATTCGGGTTGATATTAAGGATATATTGAGCTTGAATCAAAGTCTTTATTTTTAGTCCGTATTCAGGAGAGTTAGTGTCTCTATATGTATAATTCGCGCTGATAACAGCTGCCCAACGGTCGCATCCGTCGCACATATATAATTAATATTTACGTACAATTCTTTTGTGGTAACGTACAGTTTTTAACAACAGTTTACAAGAAAGAAGTAGTTAATTTCTAGCACAAATTTTGCTTTTCATAAAATCCTTTTTAATACTTAGGTAAACTTATGATAAGACTTGTATTTAAATAATAGAGGAAGTTTTTGGCAAACTTTGTACGGCGGCAACGAGAAGCGAGCCATAGGTTTCGAAACAAAACTCTTTCCCTCTAAAATTCACGCTCGCCCCACAAACATGAACTATTTCTTTTTCCTCCTCACGTAACGCTTAAAAAGCTATTTGGGTAGTACGTTTGTGGCTTCTTCCTTAGCAAGTTTACTATTACTAGTGATCAAAAGTTCGAAACTTTACGAAATGACAGTGAAATCCGCAAGTTCAATAATAGATATAACCTGCTGCAGCAGTGTAATTTTCTTATTTGAAATTTAAGTTGGGAGCCCAAGAAGGTCGAAACAAGAACCTGCGCTCTTTTATTTTTATGAAAATGTCAAAGTTTACTCCTCACTTTTGAACAGAAATATAGGACGCGAGCGTAGATTTACTGTTTATTAAAGAGTTCCTTTTCATGAAACCTAAATAATACAAAGTTTCTGATTAATGATAGAATGGATGGGAGCTATCTAAACTTTTGAAAGCTTTATATTTTTACATAAAATGTTATGACAGGTAAAAAATTTAATAAGAATTTAATTTAATTTTTAATTTGAGTGCAAAATTGAATGATGCAAAAAAGAAGTATTAGTAAAATAAGTATTAGTAAAAATTACTTTTAGAAAATTGTGTATTGAAATTTGTATTATGTTTAAAAACTCACTTTGCAAGAGAATATGCATCCAATGAAGCAATTATTTGAAAATTAGGCTAGTACAAAAGATAAATACATACAATTTTTAAGATAAAAATCCACGTTATTGGACTTTAAAGTGTCTGAACCCCTTTAGTCGAACAATACAACGGATAGTATTCGCTCAACCATTGACTTTTAAAAGCTCTTCTATATTTGAAAATTATAATTTTTAAAAGTGGTGCATTCATTCATCATCAATGCAGCGCCGAGTATTAATCGAGGTACTTATCTTTTCTCTACTGGAAAAATTTAGTTTTTGCAACCGAAATATTTATTTATTTATTTATTAAAGGATAAACGGACTGTCAGTCCTTTTACATAAATCTATAACATTTTGTAACGCTTCGGTAACAAAATAAAAATAGAAATAGATTCTAACATAAGATAACACTGTATAAAATATAGCTCTCTCCGTAATTTCTAATGAATACTGCTTTACTTTTATGTTCTATTAGCACTCAACAACTTTCTTAATTCTTCTTTAAACTGCCCAATTGAGGGACTTTCCTGCATTTCTCTGTCTAATGCATTCCAGAGTCTGCGTAGCCTTGGGATAGGTGCGTGGTACGAGAACGCTGAGCCATGATTACACTCCGCTATAGTATTGTAGTTTCTGATAGAGTGGGGCCAACTACGAATGGAAAATTGTTGAATTATGTCCGTTGAATTATGTCTATTGAATTATGTTATGTCGAAATATCATAACAAAAAGTCACAAAAAATGCGCCAAACTGTTTTATAATATCTATAATGCTGTAGATGTTCGTACATAAAATTTTCAAAAAGCAGAACCCTAAAATCAAAACGGATTACTTTCGTTAGCAGTGAGAGCGGAGAAGAGGCGAAATATTCTCCCCGGTTCCCGGCGATTAATAATGAGGCGAGCACGCAACGAACCGACGGAGCAGCCGTCGGCTATTCCGCGAGCTCTTGAAGGCTTAATTCGCGCTCGTGCGCGTGCAAACGAGATAACTGATAGGAATACAAAGCATTAGGCTAACGGAATTAGCGAGATAATCCAATTAAAGCGCCCCGCCAAGCCCTGCTGTAAGGCGCAGCTCTTTAAACGAGATGACGGATAGAAGCGGGAGGAAGGTGCAGGGGCGATATTTTTTTTTTTCGCTTTAAGCCTGGTCGTCGCGGCGTAAGAAATTACCGAACGCATAGGGGTGATTTGCACGACGCTCGCGGGGGACGTTTTGCCGTCCGCTCGTAATGAGATTGGAAGCAAAATGTCGGGGCTCGTTGCCACTGACGGAATATAGCACTGTTTCTTGATGCAGTTTGAGCTTTGATGGTGAAAGATTTTTTTAATCTTTCATCATTAAAGGAAACGTCTTTTTTATTATTTTCTTTTAATATTTAACAAACCGTTTCGCTTTTTAATGTTTCAAAGACTTTGTAAGAATTTACATCAAAAAGATAATGATTTCTGCAGAAGAATTTCTTAAGACAATTAAAAGTTATAATAATTAAAACTTCAAAGTTAATAGCAATAAATGAAAAATTTGAAGTAATTGTATTCTTGGATAAGTTTGTATAAAAGATCCATTTAGTTCTTAATTAAACTGTATTTACTTCCAGCACTATAAAGCATTCGCAATATTTAAAAACAATAATGCAGTTCTTTGAACTGCCGCCCTTGCAACTTTAGCTCGTTTATTTATTAATTCCATCTTTGCCCGGGCGAGCAACGCAATAACGCAATTCGGCGTTCCTCCTCCGGAGGCAATCAACTGGCTATAAGTAAATAATTGAGTTGCGCACAGACGAGTTAGCTCGGGCTCTTTTACTTCCAAATTCCCGAAATTCGCCTGAAAAATGGTCTCTGCGAGGCTTTGTGAAGCGGGCGGCTATTTCCTGCATCGAAAAATGGCCAAGGAAAGCATAAAAATTCGTTACGGGCCGCCGCTGGATATTCGATGCGCGTCGACGGCCAGCCCCGAGTAATCCCATATTGATGATCGACAATTCAAATTTCCCCGTGGCGGGATACACAAGCAGCCCCAGCCTCGTTGACCTCTCGAACGCGGCAGCCCGTATATATACATCCACTTCTGAGCATGCTTATAGGCTGCCTGCTTGTTTGCCTGCGCGGGTGCAGTTAAAGTGGATTTGAAAGTCGCGAGGATCGCTCTTGACGTCGTTGGCGATTTTTCTGCATTCGAGGAGAATGCACGTAAGATGCAAAGGAAGAACGCTGTTCTGGAAGTTGAAGGAGTTTTCTTTACGAAAATTTATTAGCGGTGGAGATGTTGTTCTTTATAATCAAAAGTTTTTGGTTAAAAAATACGCTAAAATATAATAGAGAATATATTATTTTTATTTCGAAATAATAGTTTTACTCGAGGTTTCATTTTACATTTTGAAATTTTAGCTTCTCTTTTTTGTATTGTTTTTTTTCCTTCAAGTTTTTAAATTTCAAAGCAGTTTTAAGTATAATAATTATTTGAGAAATAATTGCATCTTTTAATTAAAACACTTATTTTAAATCGGAAGTAATGGGCCATTTTTAACATGCTTCGATTTTTCTTCGTTACGTTTGGTTCATGAAATATCTGTATTCTCTTTCAATATTGAAAAAGGCAAATATATAGTTTTCAATAAAATATAAAATATAGCTTAATTAGAGCAGTCCAACAATCAACTAATCGTGTTACAGACAAAATGAATGACGAACTAACACTATTATTTAAATTAAATTAAATTAATTAGAAAGCTGTGCAGCAGTTTAAATTACGAAATGCAAATATTACTAGAAAGAAGTTTTCATTTAATTAAAACATGAAGTTCATCGTGAAAGCGAGGTAAGAATAAGCGATAACAATCAAACGAGATTAATCATTGGGAAGTAGGAAGGTATTATGAGCACCCGTGTCTCACGTTGAGCGTAATTTGTCAACACAATGGTCTCAACTTAGCCTTTTTCTGATGAATTACACTTTACGTCACTTCGTTCGTACATTTGGCTATCAAGATCTACCGCCGCTCGCTTAAAATCTCATGATGACTCTAACAATCACCCTCCGGGTCTGACTCGCGTTTTGTGGGAGTCACAGCTCTTTTCACGAAGCATTAAACTCATATACTTTTGGAGGGTTATTAAGATGGATCTTTATAAGAGATTAAGAGAAATGTAGAGTCATTCCCGTTGTATCAATTGCCTGAAAAGTTCCTTGATCTTATTGTTTACGTTTTAGAATAGAAGAGATTTATTTATATTTTGGTTAATGTAATGAATATCTTAACAAAAGATGCGCAAGTAATTGATTAATTGTATCAGAACGTTTGTTAGATTTCGATAAAGATCAAAATATATGCAAACATAAATTTATAATATGAAAAGTTTTTTATTATCAATTAAAAAAAACAGTTTTTAATTTTGAAAATTCGATTCATTTCAGTTAATATAAGTATAAAATTAATTAAAAAATTTCATTTTCAAAAAGCACATTAAGAAATTCTTATATTACCTGTCTGATTGCGCAAGCAAAGTTTATTTACAGTATTCATAAGAAATTAGTGTAGTCTTACTTTTTTCTCGTAGTTTCGTTGCACTGCGGTTTAAAGTAATGAACACACAATCTTGTTCGTCTGGAAAGTTTTTAATAAAATCATAGGTACGTAGATGAAAGCGAAGCCAATTTTCAATATGGCATCCAAGCAATTTTTTCGATTATCGGATACGATATCTATGTCGCACAATCACGGAATGTATCGATGAGTAATGAGAAGTGGTAGAAAAAAAACTACCTTCAATGACAGTGCATTTTAATCTCGGAACAGGGCCGATTTATATTTTTCCGACAATTTTCTGCTCTCTCATATTGGATATAAAATCAACAATCGCATACCTAAAAATAATGCTTCCAGCGAAGATGATACGCGAAAGGTATTCTTTGTTTCACTGTTTATATATCCATATTTAGATTGGCACGATGATTTAACGAGAAAGCACTAGCAGCTTAAAAGGTTGTTAAGTAAAACTTACTAGTTTAATTAACTTTTTGTAACAGCTTCTTACTCCATATTTTTATATGCTCAATAAATACGAGTGCTTTAAAAATTAATTGTTTCAAAATATTTTTTAATCGTAGAAAAATATGAGTGCTTTTAGATTATCGACAAAAAGGTAAATTAATCGTACTTCTAGCAAACGCAATTTTTTAAAACATTATTGTATTAATGACAGACACCAATTTCATAAAATAAGTAAAAACTTTGCCCAAATCTTTCTGGAAAAGTTGAAAGCGTAAATGAAGTCTGCCAAGAAGACTGCGCAAAGAGAAGGCGGACGATATCCAACTCAAGACATTTCAGGAAAAGTTGCTTTATGATTGGCATGGCGAGGTAACCAACGTCGGAGGAGACGACTGTGTTCCCACTGAATTTGAAGCCAACGTCCTGCGGGTTAAGAATTGTAAATGAAGATTGGTTAACGACGAAAGTTTCACGATCGGCTGCTGCGTAGCACGGCGAAATGTATCTTAACGACTGCTCGTTAGATACCGGAGCATTAAACTTATACCGCGCTGGCATATTTGCACGTGATATTCGGGGCGAATGGTTTATTCACTTTTGTAGAACTTGCGGCTGCATGCCGAGCTGTAAAATGTATTTTCCATGTAGCTTTGCTGAAACTTTCCACTTTGACATTCTTCGCTCGAATCCTTGCAGTTTTTACGACTTTTGATAGGACCTTTTAGAAAGATTTTAATATAGAATTTTGATTGTTTCATCAATTTATGAACCTTTTAGAAATCTAAATTTAAACTTTATTTGAGCAGTATTTAGGCTTGAAATAATATAATCATTTATATAATTCTGTTTTGACAGAGAAAATCATGTTATCCTCCTGAATACAATATTTCAGTATAAATAACTCAATCTCTATATTTTAAAAAAATTCAATGCATTTGATCCGCTTATATACGGATTTCGCAAAAATAGTAAACACAGTTATAAGCAGGAAGGATAAGCTCCGTCGAGACATTAATCTATCAGTCGTAATTGAAAACGCAAACGTCACGCTCGAGTTGAGAGACGCGACAAATGCGAGCGGGCGAATCGTCGTCGCCCCCCCCCCCCCTTTTGGCTCGAAAATTTCACGACTAGTCGCGCATTCGTCAGAAAAATTGGTGCCCTTCCCCGGCTGACTCCTAGCCGAGGATGGGAAATTGCGCGGCTGACGGAAACGAATTAATCGCCGGGATTGTACAAATCGGCGGAAGAAAGTACATTTTTCAAAGCGGAGGAGGTTTTTATTTTCTTCTGGTCAAATTTTTACCAAATCGTTTATGTTTTATATGTTTCTTTATTTTGGAAATGTTTCATTTATGTAAGATTTTCTTTTTTAAAATCATGCGTGATTTCGCGTAAAAGAAATATGTGGCAATAAATATACATTTTACACAATATAACAACGAGGTTCTACTGTAAGATTCTACTTTACTGACATCGTAAATTATCCTTACGCGCGAAAATTTATTTCCGAGCGAAAAAAAATTGATTTTAAACTCTTTTTTACCTCGTGCAAGATTTAATATAAGAGATTGAAATACATGGAAGACCTCCATAAAAAACTTTTCCTTATAATACCTTATAATCTCTGCAGTTCGGTGCTGCGCAGCTTACTGTTGGAGCGCGCAATAAAGCCGTTAGAGCATCATTGCGGAATAATGTTTTAAAAGTACACATTGGATTAGAGAACGCTTGATTTTAATGTGAATTATAACAATGTATTAGATCTCTCATGACAGGTGGATTATTTTGCAACTATTAGATTTGTTATTACTAACTTGTAAAACGTGAGATTTCAGCATAAATTCTATATTAGTAAATACTAAAGTTGTTTTGCAGGCACTGAGGTATTTTATCTCAGTTATTATAGTGCAAAAAACTGTTGAGTATTGCCAAAGTAAATGTAGCAGAGTTTACAATGCTAATTAAGCTCCACCAAAAATAATACTTCACTATATCTTCTGAAAGAAAAGGCAAGTGATCTTTTTCACTTTATTTTAAAAGCCAACAAAACCGACAGCCTCGAATTACGCAATAAAACTATAAAAAAAATTCCGTTACATTTTCAAAAAATCCATCCCTCACTTTTCCCAAAATCCACCTCGATTCAAAATCCACTCGAAAATCCATCCATGTACGCCTCCCAGCCATCACGCTCCGGCCGCTGCTTCCCGCGCTCCCGAACCAGCAACCCCTTCGCGCCATTCATCCTTCTCCGCTGCAGCTTCAAGCTCTCAGCTTCCCGGGTGAAATCGATCCCGTCTCTTGAAAAAAAATTAGCCACATCGGCAGATCGGCTCCCGGCTGATTTGCCTGTCCTCGCCTCGGCGGATGAGATGAGGAGGGGCGCGCGCGCACACCGCCGCCGCTCTGGAGCACGTGTTGCGCAGAGGGCAGCTACGGGGGTGGCGCCGCGGCCGCCTCGGCACACCAGTCACCAGACAGCCGTCGCACGGCGAAGACGCGAGCGCGACCGATCGGCACTGAGCTGCTACCGGTTTTGCCCTTGTTTATTCGCCGATCAGGCCAATTTTTCCGAGCTTTCAGTGACTTTGTTTGGTGAAGGTGACTGTATGCGCTGAGTGGTGAGTTCTTTATGCTTCTTTTCAACTTTTTACGGATAGTGCGATTGCGGTGGTTTTTATGCGAATCTGCTTTTTTTTGGGTACTGCAGGGTAGTTGTTTTTTTTTCATTTTAGTTTGCTTAAAAATGCAATTTATTCTTCCTTTTTAATGTATCACGTTTCTTAATTAATCAGGTGAATTTTAAGAATTATTTTCCATAAATAAAAAAGCGAATAAAATGTCAATAATAAAATTAACTTACACAGAGATTTTTAAAATTAAATTATAAACTCTACAAACTTAAATTTTATTTGATAATGCCATTTTTCAAAGTAAAGGTACTAATTACTTTAGCTTAATACTTTTGGAGCACAAATATCCACTTGAAAAAAATCGAAGCACCTTAAACTTCAGTTATTGATGACTCCACATGCGATTGCAAGACGTTTTCCTACAGTAGTTTTATGATTTAAATTTTTGTCAAATGCATTTGTAGTTGGAGTTTAAACTCAAAAACATTGCTCTGCAGGCATCCAAAATTAAATTTAGAGATGAAAAATCTTTATTCTCCGATTGTAATTACCACATTCAAGATAATCTCATCGGTGAAAAAGTCTTAATAGAATGTATTTCTAGTAGCCACACACTTTTGACGTAACCAAGTTTAAAAGCTCGTAAACGTGGCGCAAGCCTCAAAAGTAATATGTATAAGTATGCGAGTTTCTGGAACTTTTTAATCTCTGTCCTCGGTCTATTCTTCTCGAGTACTTGCCGAGTTAAGAGTCGTTTTTCAAAAGAGAGGTATAATTTAAGACTCGCACCTTTTCTTGCTTCTTTTTGTACATTCGCTTTTTTTCTCCTCGTTCTCTCTTCTCTTCTTCTCTCGTTCTCTTCTCCCTTCTCTTTTTTGACTTTGCTCGAACTTTAGTGGATGATGTCATGAAATTAGTGAGCCGAATGAAAAGAGGTCAGCCGTCGGCAGGCAAATGGTGAAAATTAGCGCGAAAACTTACATTGCGAAGGAGGAATTTTTATTTTGTATTTTAGATAAATTTAATTGATGCTGGAGACTCGAACGTTCGGTTTGACAATTTAATGTTGACGAGCTTTTTACAGAATGTGACGATTCTGAAATAGAATTTCAAAGTCGATTAGATGAATTAAATATTATACATTAGTTTTAATATTATACATTAGTTTTGATTGACAGAACATTAATTTCTGATGATAAATCGAAAGGATATTCTAAAATGTAAAAGTGTAAATTCAATTGAAGTAAAATTGATCTAAATGATCAGATTGCAGAAACTAACCAAACTAGATTACTGAA
Organism: Ormyrus pomaceus; assembly: GCA_900474385.1. NCBI lineage: Eukaryota > Metazoa > Arthropoda > Insecta > Hymenoptera > Ormyridae > Ormyrus > Ormyrus pomaceus. The sequence goes on from UCOM01000078.1 coordinate 43,917, forward strand.
TTAGGTTAAATACAATATAATATAAATAACCTCTCTTTCATTTAATTTGGATGCAAAATCTATTCACATTTTTTGTTTCAATTATTTAAAAAGAAAAAAGCGTATACAATATGTGCAATATCGGAAAAATGTTGTGCTTGCTTTCAAACCCATATCTTAAATTCATATATTTTAATTGCATCAAATAGCTTCATTAGTTATTAAATCAAGTGACAGGATAAAACTTTCATGATCTAAAGGGGAGACATAAAAATGAGAAACTAATTTATTGAAATTTGCCATTTATATTAACGTCTCTTGATTGACAGTTTTCAATGTACGAGTTACTGTTCATTACTATGCTGAAATTATTCGTATCCTATATATTTTTTTGTATCCTATATATTACTTAACTTCAAAAATTGTACAAATGAACGCTGCCTAAATTATTTTTCGATAGATATGGATTCTAGAAATTTTTCATTAGTAATATAAATGTCAATAAATCAATCACGTTTTCACTGAAAAACTTTAAATTTTCCTCGGTAGATTAACTAATTGAGTAAGTACTTAATTTATAAATAGAACTTTCGTTGTTTTTTTTACTCAGTTATATTATATTGATGTAACTTCTATCTGCTCTGCCTATCCATGTTAGTGCATGGAGAGAAAAGTTTAGGAAAAATTACTATCTTTTTAATAAAGTGGTAACAGACTTGCCAAAAAAAATGACTAGGCTTTTTAGTAAAATTTGCCAAACTTTTTGTAAAACTTACCAAAAGTTTGCCAAAATTTACGAAAAGTTCGGCAAATTTTACTAAATAGTCTAGTAATTTTTTGGCTTACGGCAATTCTGTTACCACTTTACTAAAAAGATAGTAATTTTTCCTGAACTTTTCTCTCCTTGTGCAGCTTTCAACATTAATTTGACGGATATCAGTTAATGGGTCGTTTTCATCGACTCTGGTATTACCGACTACATTTTTAGTAAATTTTAATATTTTATTTGAATACTTTATTAATTCCACAAGAGTTTATGTGCAATCATTGATTATCAAATTATATAGTATACGATAATTGCTTTACTGATAAAAATTTAATATTAAAAACGTTTTAACTGATAAACGCATTGCATTTTTATGAAAGAAATACTAGTGTTCCTGGATATATGAAATGACTTGTGTTTTTATCTTGATGTACATTTAAACAATGACATTCGTTATAATTAAAATAATATGAAAGATTTCAAAATTACTGTAAGTAATAATTTAAGAATTTAAATTGTCATTGGCTGAAACTACTCACATTCATTCCTATTAAGAAATCGCAGTTGTTGCACTCTTACTTGTTAGTAGAATGCGGGAATACTATTCGACTTCTCGGACTCATGAATTTCCGAATTTGAATTTGAAATCCGTCGAGTCACTTAATAGTTATTGCAGATTTATTATAACTACACGATCCATTATTAAAGATTTCTACATTCACAACAATATTTTAATATTAAATTTATATTTTCTTTTTACACTAAAAGTGTTGTACAAAAAACTTATTTGAAAAAATAATATTTATCAACCGGAAGATATAAACTCGGCTTGAATATGTTAATTTATTTCAATATTACGTTGACTATTTAAATATTTAAGCATTTTTTATTCGTAATTTTTGTAATAAAAATAACTTTTGCATAATTAAAAAAGTATAACCAGTATATATTTTTTTTATTTCCAAGAATTATATAAAAGTTTATTTAGTAGAATATTAATGATTCTCCGACGTTTACAAATTTCTTTTAAATTATGTTCAGCCTGAAAATTTCCATTAATAAATGAAATGATCCCAGTTAAGTTTTTTAAGTGCAGCGCTAAAATTTTTCATTCGCGTGAAACCCAAAATAATTAGGCCAAAATTTCTCCAAGAATCGTAGCTCATTGTATTAAACTTTTTAACGGCGCTATCATCTTTCCCGCATGAAAAGCTTAGTTTCTCGAATACAATTTTCGCCGGGGAAAACTTTTAGGAAGCTCGCCTCCTTTTACACTCGTAATTAGAAAAGCATACATGCGACAGCTTCGTCAAATCCACTTTGATTCTCCGGGCCGTCTTTGAAAATTCAAAGTTTTATGCCAGCTCCGCCGAAGGAACAGCAAGCAAACACGCTCGCTCCCATTTCTCCCTTCAAAAAAAAGAGAAAAAATAATAATAAAAAAAACTAAATAGAGAAAAAAAACATCGTCGCAATTATGAGCCGCGCATCAGTGAGTCGTAAGCTTTGAAATAAAGAGGGCGCGAGAGAAAAAGTACGACAATGTCCGGCGAGGTTTAATTAAATATCTTGGTTTGTTTTTAGTTAAAGCACGCGCGGCTTTTTTCGCTCCTCTTCTCCTCCCCGATATTGACAGAGGAGTCCGCTTAGGTGTGCGGCCATGTTTGTTTTCTCTGAAGATGATGAGCACCGAGTGAGTTCGTGACCAAACGTGGCGTGACGCGCGTCGCTACGTCTGCGACCTTTTTCTGAGTTTCAGCTTCATCTCGCTCAACTGCGGGTAATTGAATGAAAGGTAGGATTACAGTCCTGCAAGTCACTTGCTGCGAACCACTAATTTCTCTAACGTAGATTAGTTTGAGACAAGTATAGCAGCACGTGTATGAGCTGTAAATTAATTTTGGAGATTAATACTCGACTTACATATTCGAATAGATAAATTCATTGTGCATGTAAGATTCTTACACTTTTTCGGTACAAAAAAAGTTGTCATGGTTTGAAAACTTATTTCTAACTATAAATGTTTCCATTTCTAACATTGAGATTTATATATTCTTTCCTTTTTTAAATATTATTTTTCCTGGTGGCAACTGGTTATTTATTTAGCTTTCGCTCCGCTTACGTCAAAACCTTCCCAGAGACAGGCTTGGCACCGTTAAAAATTTCAGAAAAACGATAAATCGGCCAATTTTTGACCCAATTCGCGTATTGCATTTTGTAAGTTTTCTTTTAAAATAAAATTTTTAGGGGATCAAGAATTTTTATTATTACCAACACTTGTAATGTTTTATGTCCACAACTGTGTACCGGAACTTATACTTCCAATATCAACACACGTTCGTCCCTGAACTAATCATTCGAGAAGGAAGGACACTTGAGATATTTTGAGAGAAAGGCGCTTTATTGCGAGTAATCTTATTGCTCGAGTGTTCTATATAGTTCAATGTACTCCAGATTCGCTTTTTAAAAGTTTACAAAAAAGGCAACTTTGGAGTAAAGTTTTATTGTCATTGTTCTTAACGATTCAACTAAATTATTTCCAAAGTTTTTCATCCTCCTGTAAAATAGAAAATAATAAAAGTTTTGTACTGCAATTGTAGCACGTGTTTGGGAAAAATGTGTTTAAAAACCTAGAGAAGCGTAAAGAAGTTTACTTCTAAGCATACAAAGAATTGTGGTTGATAAATTGACATTTTTGAGAAATTGGATTACGGATAATAATTTAAATTATTTTGTATAAGAATTGATAAAATCATTAAAACGAATATTAAACATGTCTGGTGGACCATAGATGGTAATTACTTGTGAAACTCATAACCACTCGGATGAGTATCACTCGATTAAAATATGTCAAGCGCGCTGCAATTATTCTTTCCTTTGAGTTTCATTTTCACGGATGAATTTTTCCGATACAGTGTATTGTGTTTCTCATTTTAAAGAGATATAAAGGCCGATAGATTTATTCAATGATAAAATATTTTATTAATAAAAAAAAAATTTCAATTATTTTTATGAATTCCCTTTGCAACGATTATGGACAGACCCCCGCTTAGATGACCTGGAAAAATGATCTACCTTCAAGTTTTTATTGAGATTTAATAAATTTAATCAATCTTGCGCGTAATTATAAACTGCAGCTGTTTTTTATTAGGCAATATAAGTTTTCCAATTTTAAAAACTATCGTTCAGGGGATGAATATTTTATTTGATTTTGCTGAGGTCGATCAAGAGTCAGCCGAACTTTTGAAGTTTCAGTACGGCTATAGTAATAATAAACTGTTTAGGGGGGAGCTATAGATGAACTGGGATTTCAAGTTTGGCATAAATAACCGATAATGGCCATGTCGAGATCTTCAAGTAGGTTAAATATTTAATAATGTATTTAGAACTCCTTACAGTGTTAGTTAAACCAAAGGTAATTACGGGATAGATTGTTAAACAAAGAGGATCATCATTTCTAAATTGTAAATTAACATTATTTGACAGAAAAATGCAGGCCTTATAATCCCATAAAAAATGACAATGTTAAAATTAAAATTCCTTTTGCGCGTCTTGACATATGCACGGCAGAGTATTCTCTTCCGAGAGCGCGTGTTTTCTCAGGGCATTAATGCTGAGCCTTCCCGCACAGCCGCGTCCAGGGATTCCAAAGAAAGCACACAAAGGCAGGCCATTTTCGCGAATAAGTATTTTCAGTAATGGAAATTCTCTTTGCTTCGCGAGCACGAGGTGTTGCGGAGGATTTTTCTCTCTCTCCACAAAACTCGTTTATGAGCGCGAAGGTTAGGAGAACGTTTAAAATTCGTCAAAAAACGGCTTTCCCAAGCAGCGACAAGTGCTTATTCTTGGCCTCCTTTGTTGTATAAAATAATATTACGAGCGCGACTGGAGAAATGTTATTTTATTTACGAAAACTCGCCCAAACTCGAGTATTTTTGTTATCGCGTTTATTAAATATGATGTATCAAGTGTTACCGTTCTTAGAATTAGTTTCAAAAGTTCGATTCTTTACGTCAAAAGGATTTATAACGCAGGATTAGCACTGGCATTAAGTAATGAACGAATTAGTGGAAGACTTAAATAAAATGAAAATGCTTTTATATATTCTTTCATAACATTACGTTTTCCAAAAATTAAATTTAAAATCGATCTCAACGAAATTTATACGCTATAACAAATTTACTTTAGTTTATATCACACATTGTTAACTTGCTTGCATATACAAATATTGTTGCGTTTTTTGCACTATACAGTGTTTGCGGTGATGATATCAGTACAAATAGTGCTTGTATGAGTTTCCGTTAGCTTCAGTAGTATAACTCCTGACAGACTTTGAATGGACCACAAGATCTCTTGTACAAGTGGTCTAGTTGTTTAAAACACAATCACTCCTACCTTATACTACGTTACTAGACAAACGGCCACTCTAATTGATTAATTCGTTAGATTGATTGGGTAAGTTATTTATGGGTATAAATTGAATAAAATAAGTGAAAGGCTATTAGAAATCCACAATTTCTTGCATACATAAGTTTTCATCAAAAGGTGGTTTAGTGAACAGCTCTTTATCATCACAATATTTAATAGGAGACGGATATTTTACTACAGCCATAATTTTAAAGTTTTTAGATTGTTCCTTTCAATCGTTTCGAAGTTGTTTCCGTGATTTATTTCGTACGCAAATTAAAAGTTGTATATGCTGAGAAAAAACTTCTTACTCGAGAAACCTCTATATAAACGAAAGAGACCAGAACACGCTTCTTTAGCTAACTTTGAATTAAAGAAATACGCTTTAATTAACTGAAGTAAAGGCTCTTTTATCAAGAAAAATATTTCTAGACAGCAAACAAATCGTTTCACTACCTTTTCACTAAAATTATTATCAATTCCTTTAACGAATTACAAAATCAAGCTTTGATCAAAGAAAACGTCGCTCAAACTATTTTCATAATCAAAGTCGAAGTCAGTAATGCGAGTGATGCAGCTCGACGAATAGTCAGACGAACCTTTCTACTCGATTTCTAATGTGGCCGTGATCTGCGAGTCGAGCAATCGTCGTTACTCCATTGTGCATGAGGCTGAAGAGCCTTTGGCATCTTAGTTTCGCGCGTTATCTCTCGAGGCGTGCGAAACTTGCGGCCCGGCAACTCAATGAGAGAGAGAGAGAGAGAGAGAGAGAGAGAGAGAGGAGTCGGTCAACCAAGTGTACAATTACTCCGAGGCTATATTCCTGAGAAACGAGCTGGTCGCTGTCTGTGTATAGTTACCGTCTGTTGAGAGTAATTCGCCTTGAATCCACTGCAGGATTAACTGATTAAATTAAGTTAATTAATCGTTACGGCGATTGCAGGTGGACGATGCCCTTCACTCGGGCAATTTAGGTCTTCGTTCCGGAAACGGTAATTGATAAACTTGATGGTGATTTGTTTTCGAACGCCGGCGTGAAGTTTACGGATTTATGCGGGGGTTTGCGTTGGACGTTTTCATGTAAGTGGAAAATTTGGCAGTCAGAGGAAATTTCTTTTAGTTTGTCACGGGTGCGAATTATTTTCAAGTAATCGGATAATCTCTTGAATGTTTTTTATTTTTGAGAAGTTTTGTTATTATGGTTGATTAAACTGTAAAATGATTAAGCTGTAGAGTTAAAAAGTTGTAAAAATTTGCACAAAAATGAGTGCTCAAAGGAATGGAGAATAAAGTTTTCAAATTTTTTTAAACTTACGAATTTTGTTATAAGAATGAATAATAAAGATATTCCAGATAACTATTCATTTAAATTTTAAATTATTCCAAAATTAAACGAAAAAAAAAACACTTTAAATAAAAAATATAATCCTGTTTAAAATACTAACATTTCTAAATGTAAAAAATGTCAGAAACCATACATAAGATAGAATTTGCATATTAAAATCACGCCACAATCTGAACCTACACACCCAGAAACTTCGCAAATTAAATGCAAAACATTTCAAGTTTTAAATTGTGCACAACAGTTACGCTTAATTAACGAAGAAACCATTTTCAGTTCAAACCGTCGCGTCGTAAACCGCAAAAAAGATTACCAACAAATCCACGTGAAATGCTTCCAAAAATTCAAAATTCAAATTCAGCTCATCCGCGCATTCCCGGCACTACTCCTCCGTCAAAATAGCGCGAAAAGTGAAGAAGCAAATCGTCGTGAACACGTCCCATTACTCGAGGATCCGCGAGAAGCAAAGGCAGAGGCTTAAGTATACCCTCCCAGATATGAGCCCGTATAAAAGTTCGAAAAATAAGTCAGTTTCGTCTCTCTCTCTCTCTCTCTCTCTCTCTCTCTCTCTCGCAGACGCGGAATCGATGCGAAAGTTCACAGGTGGTGGCTTCCCCGGGTTTGCTAGAGAGGCTGCTGCGGGCGAAAACCTCGATGCCGCCCCCTCGCAGTTTCTGGAGCGGCCTCGGAATGTTTGGAGCACTCGCCAGTTTTCGCCATCAGCGACGCACGGAATACGGTCCATTACCGCCTGTAGCTGCAGCCGCTATTTCATAAAACGTGTATCTTAAATAGCTTTTCCGCTCTCGCTCTTTCGCTCGCTATCTCTCTTTCTCTCTCTTTCTCACTCTGCGGCTGAGTTTTAGCCGGAAGGTACTTTGGAGCGTATAAAGGGACGTAACGTGATGTAATATTGTGAAAAAACGAACATTTTTGCAGTAAGAACTTAAAAATGGCTGTTTTTTAAAAATTTTGCTGATATTCAAAGTGGTACATTGATTTAGGTTCATTTTCAATAAAATTTATTATTACAGTCAAAGGTTTTTTGAGTACATACTTTTCTTTGTGGGACGTAAGTTCGGAAAAAATTAATTGAAGATTTTAGTGAGTTAAAACGACTGCTCAGTGTTTTTCTCGTTAATAAATCCTCTTAACTTATTTATTAAATCTTTTCTCTTCTTCATTAATATTCGAGTCAGCACTGCAAGTTTCCTATTCACGTTCTTAAATCGAGTTTCATTATTTCATTTTGTTATCTGAAATCGGCTATCGAGCCACTCGTTAGTACAGTTGTTATTAATTCTTCTTTACATCTTCTCCTTTTAAACAATCTTAATTTAAGAAAGCGGAATACTTACAAAACTTTTGCAGAAAGTGTAAAATCCAAAGGGGGACATCGCTTTTCCACAGCGTTGCCGAAAAGCGCAATAAGAGAACGAAGCATTTTCGAAAGAGAACCCACGTGCACGATAAAGTGGCATAGGAAAGGAGAAAATGACGGTCGGTGGAAGAAAGTCTTCCACGTAAACGCCAGACCACTCGTCCATCTGGTGTTACTGACCTCAACGGCTCATCTAATGATCCCCGCGTCTGCAGTTTGCAGAATGCTAATTGTCTCTTTAACAAAAGCTCAGGGATCCTAGACTGGAGGGGCAGAGGGAAAGCCGAGCCTTTCTTCGTCTGTCTCTCTCTTTGAGAATGGGTTTTTCCCTCTCTCGAGAGGGAGCAGCGTCGTCGCGGTCGTTTCCTACGTCTGTACGACCTCCTTTCCCATGGAGCCGTCGCTGTTAAGAGCCCCCCCCCGTTCGTTTTCCATTCATCTCTCGCCGCTACAAAATGCTGGATGCCACTCGCCGCCGCGGCTGTAAAATGATTGCGGCCTCCTTAATTACTTGTGGCTGATGTTTCGCCTTTCTCCTCGTGGCTTTTCGCTCTACGAGCCCGCCAAGTTTCAACGGGCGTGAGGGGGATAAAGAGTGTCTCGGGAGAGACGTTGTAGTTATCCGGGGAGGAAATATATTTAACCTGATTTTTTACACGAGTTTTCAAGCGCTTTTTGTTATTCAAGTTTACGATCTAATTTATGGCCGCGGCGTGTGTAGTTTTCCCAGGCATTGAATTATTTATTTTGTTAAAAATTTTTATTTATCACGAATGTATATTAAGTTTTTATTTAATAATTATTCAAGTTTACAGTATTATGAATTATTTTTATATTTGCAAATATTATATAATAACCCTTTACACATATTACATAATTTTAATTCAGGGTCGCAACCAGATGGGGGTGTTTAATAATGAAAAACTATAGGGGATGAAGGATTGTTAATCGAGTAACTCCATAATACAACCAGATCGGGTTGCAGCCCTGAATTAAAAATCCTTCATCCTCTATTGTTTTTTCATTATTAAACCATATGTGCAACTATTTTTAAATATATAAAGGCATTAGTACTTATTCGATTTCAAAACATTCAATGTAGCGAAAAGTAGCAAAGTGAAAGTAAAGCGATATATACATATATATTACTCAGCCGTATATACGCCAGCCCAATCAAATGTACAATGGCTCGGAAGTACTTTAAAAGGAATATTTTGGAAAGTTAGTTCCAATTTGACGTTTTGAAAGCTTTGGAAAAATAATCACACGATAAAGACAAATTATGTTTATATTTTCGTATGTCGTACTTTAACTAATTTTGAGCAAAGATTTTAAAAAATTCGCGTGCACTCTATTCATTTGATGGAAAGCTGTCTGAAGCTTTCAAACTCTAACTTTGAAAAGTTCTATCCCCGTTGGATTTTCGTAAGAGGACTTGTTGAAATTTGCCGAGCATATGCAGAATACGCTTTCAAAAATTGTAACGGAGCGATTCTCGAATAACAATTTTTTATCTTAATTAAATGTAAGAATATGAATTAAAAGAAGACCATATTTATTGAAAAAGTGGTAATTCGACGAATTACAGTTATCGTAATTAATATTATTATCAAAATTAGAATTTTTATAAAAAATAAAATGTTTGGAATATTTGAATACAAAATTCTTAAAAATTTATACCACTACTTGAAAGCTTTTCTTAAACTTTTTCTAAAGCATTTCTGTCGCAAGATTTTACGGCATAATCTTCCATTAAAAAGAGATTCAAAATTAAAATGTTACAATGAATGTATTTTTTAAATTGTGGGTCATCCAATAATTATCTTTGAAACTTGAGATAATTGCAGTCCCTCAAACTAGATTAAAATGAAATCATCATAAAATAAATGAATTATATCCAGATTACATTACCGCTAATTCAAAAGAAAAAAACTAATTAGATCTCATTAATTCTCGCCATAATTTTCCGGCCTTAATAGCAGAGTTTTACATTTTCAATTCGAAAATGAAATAATCTTGAAGACAGGTTCCACTTCAATCGTTTCTCCCCCGGCAGCTCCCGGAACCCAAATCCGCGAAACGTCACTAACACCCGTAATACATTAACGCAGCCGTGCACCGCGCTTACAAAGTTATTTCTTTGACTTTCAGGATTGCCAGCAGCAGCGGCGGCCGCGAAAGGAGCAGCGGCTCGATAAAATCCACGGCGAGCCGCAGGGAGTCTTGTTCAAGGAATTAAGAGAAGAGATTGCGCGTGGCGGTAAGCTTAGCATCGAATCTCCTTGGACAAGTTTTCGTGTTTGTTCGCGTCGCGTAACTTTGAAATTGCTAATTAACGATGTCGAGGTGAATGAAACGCTGTTTTGTTCGAGTGCGGGAGGAGAGAAAGAATGAAGGCTGGCCGGTTCTGCGGTCGAGAAGTTTTATCGTTAACGAGTGATGGGTGACTATTTCCGGCTGAGAAGGTTTTGCTTTTTGTTCGAGAGTTCGCGGATTAGTGACAAAGTATTGACACTTTAATTAATTATCGTTAGGCACTGGTTATTTACTCAATGGTGCGCTACTAACGTCGATTTACTTTCTTTTATTTTTATCTTATAAAATTATTTGCAAAAGAAAATAATTTTTATCTTCGTAATATTAAAAACTAAAAGAAAGCAGCAAAATCGTTTGCACCTTTCTCTGGTTTCTTCCTTCGCTTTTAACCTCTATGAATAAAATAATATAACTTTTTAAAGTCAGCGAATAATATTTTCAATATAGTTTTGTTCTCGGGTATGAATTCATACATCAATATATCAGTTTTCAGCGAAATAAATTCAATCCTGTGACTGCCTTTTAATCTCGGCAAGTGTTTCTCGAGAATAGCGTCTTATATCGCCTAGTTCAAGTAGAAAAAGCCGCGATTCGTCAGACGGAACGCAAAGTAGGTTTCGAGTGTATACAATACGTTTCAATAATGAAAACTCGGTCAAAGCGTCCGTAAAAGGAGGAGCGTCGTCGCTACCTGATTTCAAGAATTGAATTTGAAAGAACAACGGACAAACTTCAGTAACATTGTAGGCGAAAGAGAATGAATCACGACGCCAACGTAATCTCTTTCGTTACGAGGATTAAATTAAACTACAGCCACAGAGTGCTCATGATTACTGTGCAAAATTTACGATTCAGCCGAGACGTAATCACGCAATGCACGGCGACTTACGAAGCGCGTCGTAAACCGATTTCGAATCGAGCGAATTCATGCCGCGCCGGAAGTAAGATGGGCATACTTTGCTGTAATATTCGTTCGTAAGGGATTATTGCGCAATGCACGCGTCGTAATACCTACATTATAATCGAGGTAAACTAGTTGCTAGGTAATTTGATCATTCTTTTCTCACTGTTTTATGCAGTTTGAAACCTTTTAATTGTATGACTTTCAGAATTATTAATAAGCATTAAATTACCCAACATAAATTATAACATAAATGTTACTCCGTGTAGTTTATTTAGTACGATTAAATCATAATTATTTATAAATTACTACTCGAATGATTAATTGCCGAGAAATGAATGTAATAATTTATTTTCGATGCACAAGATAGAGAATGCAGTTTAATATAGTTGAATCGCAAGTTAAAACTGTAAAAAGCTATATAAAAAATGCAAAAAGCAAAGGTTTAACGATTAGTCATTATTTATTAGATAAGCTTAAATAAAAAAAAAACATTCTCTGATCTTTTGTAGTTAAAACAAAACTCACTACATCTCTCAAAAGAATCAAATCCTCCTTTTTCCCAAAGACAAGAGATTTGCTTAGTTTTATCTGATGTACTTACCGAGAACTATTAGTCTTCGTTCTTCACTGGAATCGCATTTCAGTCCCCCTCACCACAAATTCATTTATCTATCGATCTTTCCATTCGATGAAAGTAAATAAATTCTTTTCTCTGAACTAGTAGGTGCATATATACAACGTCGGGACCAGATGAACTCTACTCTTTTACTTAAGTGGATAGACATAGTTACATAAAAATACCATCGATTTTCTGCTCGTTGATCCGCTTTATAGCGCATGGAAGCGACTGCTACGCAAACACATTTTATCGACTACGACGCAATTTTTCTTCCTTCATCCACTTCGAGAATAATTGTGCCGATGCGATAAATAAGTGTGTTTCTTCCTAACCAAATATTTTTAGCATCGAAAATTTGTTTATGTGTTTGCTATGGTGATTTAGTTTGGTACGTATACCAAATAATTAGTCAACAGAATTTCACCAACCTAACTATTTCTGACGTGACTGTACGTGAATATTTTGAAAAATACTAAATCCTACTTAAATTTGAAGCACTTGATACATCATTCGCGAACCGTAATCCCTAGGCATACTAAAGCTTAGCAAGATTAACTTTTAACAATAGCAGTGTTTACTTTACTGCTTCACTATAAATCCCTTTATTTTTTATTGTCAGATACAACTTCTTAAAGTTCATACGCATCATTCAAATAATTCTATTCGAATTCTGACTTTTATCAGACAATTATTCCGAGAATTCATGTTTTATCGAAACTGCTGGATTTTACTTGTAAAACCACATTGTCAAATTTTTCTGCTGATGAACTGACCCACTGGATCGCGTTTGCATAATTAAAGTGAGGCAGAGGGTCGATTCCGTTGAGATCGATATTATTAGCAAGGCGGAAGCACTTCATTTAAATGAAAATCCCCGTTTGAATATCGAATAATAATAGAATAACGAAGTCAGAACGGCTCATCAATGTCAGTATTTGCATTACGACCCAATCGCAAGGTAGCCGTAATTGTAAATAATATGCGCGGCTCGGGTAACGCTGATCACCTCTTCTCATTGTTCTTCTTCGTTTCATTTACCGCTTTATTATTGATCCCGTAGTTAAAAGTTCCTCCTTTCTTATGCAAAAATTTTTTACGCGTTATTTGATAGCGTAATTAAATTTATTTATACGCATTCTTAATGAAATTGAATTTTTTATAAAGCATATACGGTTATCGTTTACAATGATTCTGATATTTATTAACGATTTAATAAAAATGATTTATTATGACGAAAATAAAATTATTGCTTGATTTTATTTCGAAAGCAATTCTTTTATTTAATATGATTTTATTTTATCATCGTTCATGCATATTCCATGTTATTAAATTAAAACGACTTTTTATTCAATCAAGTAATACTGTATACGTAAACTCTGACATACTCGCGACTGATTTGATCGAACATATTTTAGTTCACTAAAGTGAGAAATCACAAGATTCAAGATTCCACAACCTAATTCAATTAGACAGACTATCATGTGTGCTTACGAAAGTGTTTCAAATTCTAAAAAGCCTTTTTCCTCCTTTAAATAGATTTCCTCTACAAACAGTTTCTAGTAGTTCTCACTAAATTTACGTCGCTAATTCCCATCACCGTTCCGCAAGCTAAATTCGTAATCAAATTGCTGTTACGCACAACAATCGGGATCCACTTTACCGTCGACAATAAATCGCATTAACTTTACCCTCGTCGCGACAAGGCAGCCGAGAAAATCGCGCCTTCTTTATGTAAAAAGAAACAAGAGAAGTAAGTACTTCGCCTGATTGAACGAACTTCGTAACGCCTCGCGACAAATGTCACTTGTACCGATAAGAAACTGCGCGAAAGAAAGAGGCGGAGCGGGAGATAAAGCGACTACTGAAAGCGCGTAAAAAATTAACGAAGCTCCGTCGTCGAGGGAATCGCGAGGCTGCTCCCATTGTCCTTAGGCGAGAAGGATAAAAATCTTGGGTGGGGAGCGGAGGGGAGAGGGCTTGGGATGCGCGCGAGATTTCCCTCCTTCTCCGCGAGGCGTGTCGTCGATGGCGTAGTTCATATCGATGCCGATATCTAACGGAGATACGAAGCGACAAATTCCGAGCTGAGGATTCCCATGATGGCTGGTGATTCTTTATGTTTGCGCTCTCTCTTTTAGCTGTGATGTGTACGTCAAGCTTCCACTTGTTTGATTGTTATTTTTAGTAAAAGGCGAGCTGTAGAATTATTTACATCGCTTATAAATTATGTTGACATTAATTTTAGACTTGTTATATTGCTAATTACAACCAATTATTAATTATTCTTATACATTATTCCCTCATCTATAAAATCCAATTTTTTGAAGAATTCATTACCTCCTAATAAAGAAAGCTTCGAAAATCAATCTTGTTAAAAGGTCCTTCCTGCATAGACCCCCAAAACAAGCCAACACCCGAAAAGGGCGTTAAATCCTTGAGCTCTGCCAGGCGTTAAGCACCCAAACATTGACGAATGCAGACGCGCGCTGCTCGTCGAACAAGGATGGATTACCGCAGGGGTGGTCAGCGTCCGTGGCGCCCAGCGATACATCATAGAGATCCCCTGAATCAATCGATGAACGCGCGCCGAGAGCCTTTAATGGCGTGTCTCGATAACTGCTCGAAAGCTGTGGATAAGAGCCAAGTCGTCGGATCACCGGATATCCCCGTACATCCATGAGAGGACCTTCTGTGCGTTCGAGAGAGGGAAGTCTGGTGGAGAATCTTAGGGATGTAAGCTGACCTGTGGTTATTTAATTGAGCAATTTTTTGCAAAAAATAAGAGAATATTTTTTAAAGCGTCGGTAGAAGGAAATTCAATAATTTTAATTATTTTATCTATTTTTTTATCTATTGATAGATTTAATCTAATGTATAAAAGGTATTGATTGATTTTGGCTGTTTTATTCTTTTAATAGCTTTAATATACTTTAAACTTTTCGTTAAACATTTACAATTCCATCTCTAAAAAGTTAGAATAATTGGATTACTTTTCAATCAACGTTTTGCTTGATGAAATACAAAAGTAATCTTTAGATTTTTAATGTCTTTGCGGCTGGAAACACGAAACTTAGCTAAAGGAAGAAATTGAATTAAATTCTTTCATAACAAGATTTCCTTGCTCCCAAGAGGATTAAGCTACCTTTGAGATTGACATTTTAATAATTTCATTTCGAAAATTGCCAAAAATTTTATTACAAGAGAACGCCAAACGAAGAAACATTTCCTGCAGTAATGAAAACTTGGAAATTAAAACAAGTGTCGCAATATTGTAATTAAAATTTTAATTATTCAATTTCTTTAAAAGTTCACCGTAAAATTAAAAAAATATTTTACATAAAGCTATAAAAAGAAATTTACTCTCAGTTTTTAAAGAGCACATTTTGTTTCAAAATTGTCTCTTTCAGGAAAATAACTATTAAAATTTTCCCTCTGGTTTGAAAATTTTATATCCAAAATTTAAACTCAAATTTTTCAGAGCCCCCAAATTCTATCTTCAAACACGTTTCCATTTTCTAAAGAATATTACCAAAAGGAAGAAAGATTCCTTACTCTTGATCATTCGTTCCTCCCCACGTAAGTTCGCTCGTGTCCACGCTCGATGAATCTTAGGACAGAGAGGCCACCCAGAGGTCGAGCGACGGGTATAAAGATACAAGCAAGCACGGTAGCGTTGCTTGAAATTCAACCCTGCACTGCTCTTGGCCTGCATCAAGACTTGGGTTCGTTATACGATAAGATGGATCGGCTCTTTGAGCGCAGAAGCGGTCCGGAGAGCTTTACGGGGCAGGTAACCAAATTCCGTCGGAGTTTCCGTCGAAAAAAGCTTATCGGCTATCCCTCTGCAATGCTTATCCGACAAGGGTACGTCGGGGATATCGGCGACTTCCAACTTTTCGACAAGCTTTTTCGGTTTCTTTTTATGCCGAGCGCGAAAAAAGCTCTTGGATGTACTTTTGCCGTGTATATACTTTAAGGGGGTATGAAGTCAATTTCCCATGAAATCGCTTCTTGCCGAGTTATTTCGCTAAATTTGGTCCTGGGCGTTTGTCATATATATTTACGTCTTTCATTCTACGCACAGTGTTGAGATGTTTTAAAGTCAAACACTAATTATTAAAATTTAATTTAAAAGTTTTCTACAAAAACTAGAATTTCCTCTTAAGAACTAGTTTTTTTCAGTTTGTAAAGAATATGTAAATAGTGTCCTAATTTTCTTATCATTAAAATTGAAATTTTACAATATTCAAGCTGCGAAATTAACTATTTATCTTATTCCGGATGAGATGCAATTATTGTAATGCAAGTAGTTCCGCATATATTTTGCATTAATCACGCCACAAGGGAAATACGGGATTACAGAGTACATATCAGAATTCTCGTGTCACATATTCATCACATGGAAAAATGTTTTACATATTTTATAATCCTCACACGTTATATTTCAGTATATATATGTAGAATTTTCTTAAAGCTCTGCTTTGCGTTTTGCCTGAGAAATATTTACGATGACAAAACAGTAATTTTCAATGATCCTTAAGATGTATTTCAATTCATGTATTCAACGTTACTGAATGCCGCAGATAAGAAACGATTTTTAAGAGAATTCCGTTATTGTTGTAATGCCATAAATCATGCAACGGAAGAAATTCGGAATAACAAAGCAGATACGAATTTCAAAGCGCTGTGCATCTTTTAAGGAGGTATTGTTATGCGACGACGAGATACGCAAAAAGACGTTTTTCGTGTAAAGGTATGTTTTATGGAATCATCTTTTTGAGAGAATTATGGTGCCGACAGAAACATAAATTAAAAACAGTGAGTAATGCTTACAAACCAACGAAAATTCCATTTTATAAGTATTACGTATTTTTTTTAGACCGGGAAGACGCAGCTTCTAAAGTAATTTTAAAAGCTTTTAACTACGTGAGTGTAAAAAGTAAAAGTATACTTTAATTATCTAATTACTTCACTCCTAAAGAAAGGCGAGTTGCAGATAGTAACGCTTAATCATTTTGACTACATTCATTGCGTACTCTAAGTAATTATGGCACCAATTAGAAACACTTTTAGAAAAGCGTATCTGCATCCTTACTGTCGCTTAAAAAGTTACAAACATTTTTAATTAACATTCAATTATAAAAAATACATCATTAAAACTCCTCTCCAACATGTTTAATTAAATCTATCAAGCCTTGACTATCCCCTTTCTCTTTCTCAAACAAGCAACCAAAACTTCAAAGTCCCGCGATCCGAATCATCCCCCAAAAATGAATAGCAAAGCCTTAACATTAATCGCATAAACGGAGTTACCCTTTTCCCCGGGACAAAGAGTCACTTATCACGCGACGGCAAGAAACGCGGGATAATCTGGCGTTATGTACACACATATGTGCTAGAGGTAGACTAGGCAAAGGATAAGGTGTACCTCGGGGGCGGGCGCGCGCGCGCGCGACTAATTTGCATTATTAATAAGCGCGCTCAACTTTCTCGGGGAACAAAACTCGATACTTCGACGGATCTTTCGTATGTATAAGATGAGATGGTAATACATTCGTAAACAGGCGCAGCCGGTCGGATGTAAACATCGCTGCGGTACGCAGACGGAGAGAGAAGAAGGACTGCTGTGCAATGAGATCGAAGTGAAATTCTTGTAATTGGATCGGTTAATTAAGGATATTGTTAGCGATTCGAAGAGTAAAATAGAATTGGGTATTTGTGAGTGAGTGTTCTAATTGAGTTTCGATAACATCTTATTGAATGTAGGTTACCGGCGTTTCGAATATTTTTAAAATTGATCGATTGGATGCAGATTTTAAATAACTGTATTCCAAAAAAATCCAAATTTTTAATACCTTTGCTAAAACCGTTTGAAGACTGCACCGTTTAGTCTAGTTATTTTAGACAGTGCATCCCACCAATTTAGTATACTATATCGTTTCTCCGACGGCACAAGAAAAGCGCAAGTTCAATTTATAAAAGTAACTCGCTAATACTTTACGAGCCCCATTTTTCATGACACATTACGGGCACTTCGGAAAGCGGAGAAAGACGTCATTGGCTTACTCTTTATCCCGGGGCAGCTTTCTTTCGAGCAATCAATTTAACGAGGCTAACTCGCGGGCCCGGCGGAAGATTCCCCGCGATGCAGTTACAAATAAGTTACTTTTAATTCATTGACCGAGCCGGAAGAGGGCGAGCCAGATGGGAATTAATGCTCCTCGACTGTACATCCACGCCGTGGGAAATTAGGGGAAAGTTTCGCGAGTTTAATGGTGAGTTTCTCCCCCGTGCACTCGAGTCTGTCTCGCTTCCTCACTCTCCCGAGTCTCTCCGCGATCTCCTTTCTTAATGCTTATCAGAAAGTTTATATACCCGTTCGTTCGCGGAGGCCGAATTGAACTTTTTCGTGTTTTGGCCGTTCGTTTGTTTTGGCACGGGGCCGAAGTGGCTCTTTCAGTCCTGGCGAATCATTTTAACGCGAGCTGTTTCTCGAATTAATTAGTTTAATTGAAATGCTTTCGCGAAAAATTGCTGGTTTATTATTCATGACGTCGGCCTTACTTTTTAATGCTACTATTTCTGGCGATTTACATGTAATTAGAATCCGCAAATTTCTTACTTTAACAATTAAGTACTTTTATCATGAGCAATGAGGTTATTTGGCTCGTGAAATACAATGATAAAGCAGTGCATTAAGTATTTAGATTTGTCCCGAAACTCCAATTCAATTATAAATCAACCCGAACCCAATGCTCAAACTAGAAATAAACGCGCGCTCGTAAAAAAATAAAATAAAAATAGCAACTTCACAGGGATATTTCAATAAATATCCTTGGCCATCATCTCCCCCTAACCGGATGATATTAATAGGAAAAAAAGCTCGGCAACAGCGCGAGCTTGCATCGCCTTACGATCAGCGGCAGCTGCGCCTGAGAAGCCGCACACCTACGGAAGGCGAGCATCATATTTCTTCCGCTCAGCGAGAGATATTCATCTTCATCCCTTGCGGCCGAGGCTACGACTTATCATAATACCGGCTGCTGCCGCTGTTCCTCCCCTCCCTTCCTCCTTCCTTACTTTAACTCACGGAAACATAAACAGGGCTCCCGTTCGCATTAATTATGCGTGCTTATTAGCGCCTCGCGATCTGTATGCGTATACGTCTGTCCGCGCGCGAAATTGCCATTGGCCGTTAATAGCGCGTGAAAGCTCCGGCGTGCGTCAGCCAGCCGTTTTATCCGAGGCCGGGGGTTTGTTCGCGGCTTGCGGATACAATGGCGCTGTTTATGCGTAATGCGTAATGCTGATTCGGATCTATTTTATTGGCTGGAATTGGCGAACGAACGAAGTGAAAGCTGCTGTAAAGCAGAAAACGGTGCGGTTTAAGGGAGCGTTTGAAATGAACGCTCGAGCTGGGGTTATTACGATTTTTTAAACCGATAATAGAGGAATGATTTGGATTTTACTTGGTAGCAAAATTGTATGGTCTCGCTGTTAAGTTTTGGGAGCAAATTATCACTCAGTGATAACAATTTGATGTCATACTTGTCAATCAGTTTTTGCTTTGAAAAGGATTACGGTGAGATAGTCGAAACGTCGGCCTTTTTATGAATAAAATTCTCTTGGGCAGCAGTGAGCATTTTTATTTATTTATTCATGTAATGGAATTATTAATTTAAAGTTACATGTTTAAGGCATTTTAAACTTTACTAACAAGAAAGATATTTTTACATTGAAGTATTTTTTATCGTCATTTTATTTCAATTTGTACGTTTAAGATTTCTTGCCGATCTTGATCTAATTACATTTTTAATAAAGTTATTAAAATTCACTCTTCGGGGCTTAAATTTAAAAGCTCAGTAAGTGCAAAGATATACCAAATCCCGACTGTAATGGCAGAATAATTTATTTTCTCATCACGCTGGTAAAATATTTGCAACGGCTCGAAATATTACATGAGCTGCTTACACGAGATGGGTTGCATATTGTGAGCTTAAAATGGTTCGTTTCGAAAAATTTTATTATTTTATGAGAAGGCGGAGAATCTGCCGACGAAATTTAAAATTTAATAACTTACAGGATGCTCTTAACTCGGGTATACAATATACGCAGGATGTAAAATTGAAATATTCGTTTTAAAAGAGTCCCCTTAATTAATAATCATGCTTCATGAAATTAATACGTTTGAAGTTTTTTCAAGTGATTTACTGATCAGAAAAAGGAGATTCTTTTTCATCATTATTTATTATGAAAAAATTTTGCAAATAATAAAAAATACAAAAAACATAACAGAAAATGATTTATCTAATCGAAAATCGAGAAAAAATCTTCAGATTAATTCAATTAAACTAAATACTCTTTTCCATTGACGCTAAACTTTTCTCATTACTCTCGTTTTCTTGCACTTTCTCTCACTACTCATTCGAAAGCCGCTCGTTACTCTTTCACTATTCTCCGCTCGGTTCATCATTTGCTCGCTTTTCTTTTTCTTTCTCTCGCTCTTCCCTGTCTTCTCGGATGCGGATTTGCTAGGATGCAGTGTACATAGTTAACCTGGGGGATCGAATGCCTCAGCGAATTTCTCGGTCAGCGCGGTCATATCGGAGCTCCGCTACATCCAGCCGATGAAAAGCGTCACACCATTAGTAGTATCATTAATGGACAATAGGCCGTCGAGTGACGCCCAGCTTGTTTTCAATCAGTTTCAATTACTGGACGGTGCGGAATAATATGATGGGGAAAGAAAAATAGTTGAGAAACGTGATTAAAATGTTGGGTTATTATTTGAAGGATTTTTATTTAACCGCGCATTTTCTTGTTAAATATTGTTTGCGCGTTTAATATCATTAAAATACTTCGTAAAATAAATATTAAACTTTTTTAAAAGAGCTTCAAAAATTGCAAGCGTTCAATTTAACTTTTTTGCGTTTTTCAAGGAAGTAATTATGCGCTAAACTTACTTTTAAATCCTATTTCAGAAATTCAGAAAAAATGCCAACTATTTGAAAGTTCTCAAATAACCGAGCTACTTTATGATTCAGCCTACTAAAGCCTTCTAGCCGTACTGGGCAAACTACTGCAAGTGGCCAGCTGTAATTCTCGTGTTACTATCTCCCCGGCAGGCCGCGAATTATCGTGTTCCCGTAATGAAACTTGTGTGTAGAAGCCATAAACCTGGCTAAACATCGAACATCACATTTGCATTTTCTGCGCTTCCGCGTTAATAAAAATTCCAGGTGGCGTGCTTTGCTTTTGCTGCTGCACTTTATTAGTCGCCGTTCCGATAGACTGGGAACGCTAGGATGTTGTTTTGTTTTTGTAGAAAAAGAAAATTCTCCACGTACGTTTTTCGCGCGGCTCTTTTATTCCGATTCTCAGTGCCGACTGGCACAATTTTTCAGAATTCAAAGCAGAACAAGCTTAGGTCAGGGAGAGAAAACAACAGCGAGCGAGAATAAGCAATGTAAGCGTGAAGTGAAGTTATTTATATCCGGAGCTGTCGTATTAGGAATCGGCAACGGGAGAAAAGCTTATAGAGGCAAGCGTCGAAGTTACGGATTTGCGAGCGATAAAGTCGTCGGTTTACGCGACGACACGTGTCTCGCGGTAAATTTTCCGAAATCCCCAATTCTCGATGGTGCGGACGTCTCGTATTTTCTTCACTTTACTCCTATAAAAGGAGGACGTCTAACCTTCTTTCGCAAACTTCGACTTCAATGGACGGCTTTTGTTGAGATTAAATTTAATTTGAATTTTCGACGTTTCGGCCGGAAATGAAATGGGCTGTTATTTTAGTTATTTATGGTCCCGATTCTGTTTTGGACTGGAAAGAGAATTAGGGATAGAGCGAAGCGATTTTAAATTTGAGTTTGCTCCGCAAACATTTGAAGCGAATGCAATTATTGCTATCAACATCACTTTTGACGGTGGCAAATCAACAGAAATAGCTTCATCAATTATAACTGGAAATCGAATTATCAATGTTTGAAATTGAAGATGTCATTTCGTTACCACGGCAATGCATTTTCGTATACATTTACGGATCCGTTGATTATTATCGATCATAACGATTTTCTTTACTTTTTCCAAATTTAAGTGGTACAATTTAAAATTTTATTAAACTTCAAAAGTAAATTTGACTTTTATAATTCAAATCGAAAAATGACTGTAAACATTTTTTCGCTTTACGGCAAAATTTTAAGTATTTTTCTGGAGGACTAGAAAATGGTGTAAATAGTGAACGTACTTTTTACGCTCTTGCTAGAACCATTTGTCGTCTAGAGTTTACGAAATTATGTTCAATTTCAAAGGCCATAAAACAATAGAAAGTGAACATTGGTTATAATTTTTTCCTAGTAAACTTTTTTTAAAGAAATTTCTACCACCTAATCAACGTAAGAGTTGCTTTACGTTCTGTAAACGCGCCATGCAAAATTTTTATAGTCAGGCTTAAAAATATAAATAGAGTGATCAGAATGACAGACGAACCATTAATATTAAGATCTTTGTTTAAAAATCCAAAAGTAAAGTTTAAGCAGCGAATATAAAAAAATTTAATTAAAAACGGCTTTTTATTGTATAGTGTACTTTGCTGTCGTGGAGAAACTATAAAACTTTTAACACTTTGTCTTGTGCTGTGAATTCTTAACAGGTGAAAAATTTAAGAAACTTAGTCCGAACTTTAAAATAGGATACTCACTGTTTAAAAGTATTTGATCATTTTACGATAAACTTTATTTCCCCTATTTTCAAGTATTTGCACACATTTCCATGTCATTGTTATAAAGATATATTTCTCAGATCTTTATGAACACACCCAATACGTTTGTAATTGGTCAAAAACTAAAAACGAAACTCGGGTATCCCTCTTCTCCTGTACCTCTTCTTAAAACTCCATCACAACGAAATAATCCCCTTCATTTCAATTCTCTCGAAAAAATTTCCCTCCCGTCGAGCCTTGCTCGCGCCTGTTGGACGCAACGAGCCGCGCACCATTCGCCAATCACCGGCCGAGCAAATTCGGCGTCGCTGTAATTCCCGGCTCCTTCATCCTTCTTTTTCCGGCTGACGCGGCTGTAGATCGATATCGCGTGCGGTGAAAGCCCGAGGCTTAGCATCTCGGACGCGGCGACAATTTTTTTTCTTTTTTTATTTTTCGGCGAGGCAACAGGCAGAATAAGAAAGAAAGCACGGATCAGACGTGGCTGTCACGGAAGGCGCTGCGCTTTTGCGCGCCGGCCGGATGAATGCGCGCGTTTGTAGGTCGGACTGTTATTGTGCGTTCGTCGAGGGCTTCCGTTCGCAGCTTTTTTTCGGTTTTTCATGATTTATGGTGTCAGGGGTATTCTGTCCGGCAGCCGCGGTGTGTGTGTATCTGTATATGTATGTGTGTGTGTGTGTGTCAACGTTCCAAAAATTTCTTTTTTCTAGGTGCTTTTGTTGGGGATTTTCTGGAATGGATCGATCGGGGTATTGCAAACTAGGCGAGGGAAATTGGCGGAGGTGGGACATTAGGTGCTGGAAATACCGGGTTATTTGGTGGTTTGAAATGAGTGGCTGAGTTGCGTAAAATATTTATGAGGTCTCCCTTTGAAATCTTATTTTCCAGCAAACGTAAATTTTTATGGTCATGGGATTTTAAAATATTTTTATGATCTTAATTAAGTTATTATTCAAGTCACGAAAATTACGGATATTATTCGTTTTATATTATAGCTTCGGTGAGTTTTTGACAGATCAATCGATACTATTGTATACACTACGATCTATTAATGTGTAGATACAATATTTGGTTAAGATCATTTTAGAAATTCAATATTTAAAAGATAAATAACAAAATAAAAATAAAGTTGTTTATTTATTACAGAATGAATATAATAACTTTTGTGTTAATCTGCACCGATTTTGTTACGTCAATCGAAGCAACTTTGTATTGCTATAATCTTTGCGATTAAAATCAAATTTCACATAATACGAGTACTAACCGTTAATAGCGGGCGAACACGATAATTAGTCTTTAAAATAACCTGGTTTTAGCAACCGAACTGCAAACACTTCTCCAAAAACGCAAGCTCGCAAGCGTTCGAAACCGCGCAACAATCGCAATAACGATCGGTAATACCTCGGTAATATCCCAGCGGCTCTCGCGCGCATTAGGTCGTTCCGGGCTCGCGCTCCCGCCACTAATGCGAAATATCGTTCTATTAATTTAGCGCGCCGCGCTTCAGCGGCCAACAATTCCCGAATTCCGACGTATCGCGTTACCGGCGCGGAATCCCCGAGTGGGCTGCTACTCTTCGGCCGCGAGTGGGGTGATTAAGACGTAAGCCCGGAGTATCTCTCGCTCGCTCTTAAGGCTTTATACCGGGTCATATACGAGGGAAGGATGTGCGAGTTTACTGCTGCCGATTGGAAATAGCGAGGTGAGATGGAGAGGGGAGGGGGGCGATTTTATCGCCCGGTAAGTTTAGTTGCTGCGCTCGTATTATGCAGATTACAAATTGAATGTGTGAGCTCGGAAGGTGGGCTATTTATAGCGGGCTTCTTTATCGCGGGTATAAATTGGATGGGAATCGAGAAATGATTGAATTGAGTTCACTATCGGTAGAGGCTTTATGCAGTGTGTTATTGCACGATGCTGCATTCTTATATAAAAATGAGAAAGTTGGAGGCAATTACAAATTTGTGAAAGGAATCCTAGAATAAGACTTCAATTTTATTGGTGCAAAAAAAGTAAAAGATGCATCGTTGAACATTCAAATTTATTATCACCCTTGAGCAAGCGTTTCCGTCAAAACGGTGTGCTACAATAAATAAATATCTTCAGCGTCGTTGCTTATATTTGTCGAGGTCACGCTGAACTTCCATAAATTATTAGGCGACGCTCGAAAAAAAAGGCGGCAAGGCGGGTAGACAGATCGGATATTCCTGAGGCGATCGGGGCAATTTCGAGTTTTTAATTAAAAACGCACGACAGCACTGCCCCCTACGTTATACGTATATCGCGAAAAGTGTCTACCAGCCGGATAGGCGGATAAGCTTGCGTTTCATGGCTCTTCGTAAAACGAAATGCGGAATGCGCTTTGCGCACGTTCCTTTGAAAAGTGCGAGTTGGTATTGCGTCGGTGAGCTTTTTTGGCCGAAGGACTACGGGCTTTGTTGCTCGAGCAGGCTTTGTTTTATTAAATTATTAGGCCAGGTATAAGGTATTCGGCGTTATGAAAGAAATTGGACGTGTGCATTTTTTCGTTAATTAATTTTTTAGTATTTGATTTTTTCATGTAGTTCCAGTACAATTTCAAAAAATTTTCAACGCTATGCGTACCCAAAAATGGATCTTTAGAAAAATGGTTCATGATTTAGTTTCATAACATAAAATAAAATCTCGGCAATACTCTCGGTACTCGGTAATACAAAATAAAATACTTTGAAAACTGAGAAAAAATATTTTTGTGATTCATCAGCTTGTCTCAAAAAGTTACACTTTCAGAAATCATTAATTACTTATTCAATTGATAATCAAAAAATTTACTCTTCAATTCAAGCTCAGAACCGATTAATCTAAATATTAATAGCTTAGATTTGTCATGCGAACATTCGCAGATTTCTCCCTCTGAATAGTTGTCGCGGTGCACGAATTTCATTGTCAATTCATCAAGCGGTCCAATCTTGCATAGTAATGCGATTCGTTACTTCGTTGTCGTTCGTCATACTTACAGCGGCTGCGAGTGAAGGCACGTCGAAGCTCGATCTTCTTCTGCACCTCTGCTACCTTCCGCTTTATTCGTCGGCGCGATTATCTGCTATTTAACTGAAAATAGAAAAAAAAAACACATTTAAAAGGTTACCAAGATGGACGAGCTTTCCGATGGAAAATTGAGAGGGAAAAGGGCAGCGCGGAAAAATCGATCGGCGGCAGAAGAAAAGGAGAAGAAAATCGAGTGCTGCCCAGATGAATGCGTTCGGGAGCTTTTGTGGCTTGATTTTTATCCCGAGCCGTTTGTTGCCTCCGGCATTTACAAGCCGCGGCTCGCTCGCGCCCTCTATTGTTTTATCGGTCCGGCCCGATCGAGGTCGTTTTTCTGCCCCCGTCTCTCTTTCTCTCTCTTTCTCCGCTACGCCGAGAGCCAGTAAACAGCCTGCTCAACTCTCTTCCTCTCTCTCTTTCTCTTTACGGCTTTAATTGCGCGAGCAAGGAAAAATCGTGAGGTGCATGCTTAATGCGGAGCTGCGCTGCAGCTGGGGAAACAGAGACAAGGCGCGCAGGTATACTTTCATGCTTTTTCGAATAAATATCAGATGCTATCGTTAATGGAGATGAAACTTGAGTTTTTAGAAATTTTGAGCGCCTGCTTGATTTGTTTTTATTAAAATTTTCGCTTTTTGCGCGTTCAGTTTTTACAGCACTTCGTATTGAATTTTTCGGATTTAAAATGGAAATGAAAAGGAATGAAGCTTTTTTAATTTTGAATTTTTGTTCATAAAAGGGAGCTTAGGATTTGGTGAAAATGGAAATTAAAAAAATTAACTGTTGTCGGAAAAAATTAAATAATTTGATAAAATTGTTTTATAATATTTTTACCTGGAGCAATTAATTAAATAATAAAAATTAAACGTAATTATACTTTCAGATAATCTGAACTAAATAGTAGTATTTCCGGTTAGCAAATTTACATTATTCTTTTATTAAGAAAATACACCCAATAACTAAACTCGTGAGTGGGTCTGTTTATACCTATTACAGGATATCTACAGTATGTATGCAGTAGTATAATTTTAGGAAGCATGGTATTCAACTGAGATTTGTAAGCATGTAGAGCGCAACAGAACTGATTGCTAATGGATGATAATTTACTGCGAATGAACTGACACAAATAACGAATTAAATTTCACTCAGTTGATTGAGTCCACTTAGAAAACCGAATTGAATGGAAAGTTTAGCCGCGACGAATAGCTTTGTCTTTTACAAAGGCAGTCGCCAAACAGTCGGTCTATGAAGAACGAAGACAGGCATTTGCAATTCGTCGATGCGCAGACACCGCCGACCGCAAAGTGAGCGAGGCATTCGACGTATACGCATCTCGATCTCTGTGTCTCGGCAAAATTCTCCACGGCGTTAATTAACGCCTATGTGTGCGCACTCCGAGGAGTCCCACTGAGTCAATTGGCTCTGCGCGATTCGAACTGACCGACGTTTCTCTCTCCCTCTCTCTGCCCGCCGTTTCTATCCGAGCAGTGATATAGCTCAACCTACGTGTGGACAGGTGCTTCAAGGTAGAAGTCATTTTGAATGTGTGCATTTGGAATTTCAGATTGCAGGAATTGTGCTGTTTTGATGGTACTTTGCTTTTTGAATTGGCGTTTTGAGAAAGCGGAGAATTAATTTCAGTTTGTAAGCTTTGTGAACCCCTCATTCTCAGAATATTTCTATCTTTAGAATTCTGTATAGTTTTGTTCGCATATTAAATTAAATTTCATACATTAAATTTCGTAGAAATTTATGAAATAAATTTATTTAATTAAATATTAAATTATCTTATGTATATAATTAAATATTGATAAATTTTAAAATCGGTTGTTTAAAGTTAGCACACTTTGATCAATAAAATCTAACTGAAATTTATTTAGATAATTACGAAGAGAAATGTATTTTAATGCTTTTCACATTTTCTTTTCATATCTATAAAAAAAAATAGTAGAAGAAGAGAATTTCCGATAAACTTCTTTATTTTCCAATAACATCAATGTATTGATAATAATTTTAAAAAAGTGAAAGTTACATCACTTTTAAAAATACTAATACAGTTTTTCACAAAGGACTTTTGACGCTTTAGGTATGTTGAAAAAATGTACGATTATTAGAGAACGTGACCTTGTATGAATAACGCATGCAATATTTTATAGCCTATAAACTGTGAATGATTTTAAAATAAAATCGGTATAGACATGAATCCTAAATAATTGTAAACGTTCGAACCTTTGTTCCTTGTGTGCTTTTCCTGTTTCTTCAAAATATATTCCACCAATTTTTTATTTCATACATATGCGATTTAGCCTGTAGAAAAAAAAATAATAAATAAAGATAGCCGCATAAAATCCCTCCGACATCAATAAATTTAACTTTTTTTTATTCCGCGGTAAAAGCAAACTTGCATTTTCGAAAACCGCTCGTCGATCTTCGACCTAGACTATCCATCAGAGCAAGCTATTTACGTTAATGAGCTCCGGGTATTCTCTCGCTCTCTCAGCGCAGATCCGCCTTTATTGTCTCTCTCTTTGCGAATCGACGTCCGCTCAGCGATCGAGGGCCCCCCCTGGAGAAGAAATTAGCCGCGATTGACCTTATTCGCGCTCAAGTGAAATTTCATCGCGCGAGAGAGAGAGAGGCTAATTCGAACTCTGGTGCGTGCGGACGATGATCAAGAGAGCGACCCCTTCCCCCATCCTATCCAATTACCTGTACGCTGCACCTGTCAAAGGTGGACCGTGGACGGAGATACGCCGAGGCTCCCGGTGCACGAGGCTGTAACTGCCAATTCGGATTGGAAATTACTACTGATCGAATTTGATGTTACGATCGCGAAACTATAATAAGGATGAGTAACTGCAGATTCGATTTAGGTGGGCGCTTCGGTTACCTCGTTGGGGAGTCGCTTGCGCCGTTTTGAGCTTCGATTTAATTTCACGATAATTCGCGAATTCATTGGAGACGGTAATTGGTGGGCTTCGTGTTTATGCTATAAGAAATTTTTTGGTTTGAATTTATTTAAAAATGAAAATTTAGTTCTGATAATTATTGTACAGTCTTGGTTTTATGTTTTATGTTTTTCCTAGAATATTTATTTAATTTAAATTAAACTCTAAAATTGTTTTTATCGGGAGCTTTCGTTTTTACAGGAATTTATTGAATTGCTCGCTGGTGAAATCATTAATAAAAAGTTTATACGACGATTAAATGCGTCAGTTTTATTGAAGTTTCTTTTATTAAAAGATTTCATACCAAGCAATTTTCTTTAGTTTGTCATGAAATACTACTTCCGAATAATTAAAAAACTTGCATCCAATATTTAAAGAAGACACAATAAATAATGAAAACTTTCTAGCTTAAACACGCTATTTATCTCTTCAAGGCTTAATTCTTGCCCAAGAAAAATACGTCCAGCGAATTTCACAGTTCCAGAAACGTCAGTAGTTGCACATCGGAATGCCACCTCCTTCCGTCCTCTCGACAATTAGCACCTGTCTAAACGTGTTTGCGATACAAGCACGGCTGAATGTAAGGGCGCGAAATAACGGGATCTGTTTCTCTCTCGCGCTTTATTCACGAATCTAATAAGCCCAATTAGTATTCGCGACAAGAAGCCGGCTAATGAGCCCGAAATATTCGTGCTCCGACGCGAGAGGAGAGCGGCACCGTCGCGATAATCGCGGCTAATCGAGCAACTGGATTACGTGACTGTGACTCTTACTTACAAGCGGTCCGGCTCGAACGAGTACGAGGCCTGCATGCCTGACTTCTGCATTCCTAATGGCCGGATTGAATTTGCATGAATTGGGCCGAAGTGAAAATGGAATCGTTGATTTCGAGATTCTTATCCGTTATGAAAATTTTCTTTCATTACGGATGTTCCTTACTGAGTATTTATATAGTAAATCCATTCATTTCGTTCATTCGGATATTTCCTAATTTTAATGGAGAAATTGAATAAGAGCATCTCGACGCATAATAAAAATGTCAATGCGTAGGCAAGCCTGCACAGCGATCGCAAGGATCGTCCGGGCGTATTTTTATTCATCAACGACGTACGAGCGCTGGTAAAAGATGAATACAGCAAGACACTTTTACGGAATACCAGAGAAAAGCTGATTATTATGGAAATAGTAAAATTGCAATTCTTCAAACCTTTTTCGAATGTCTATCTATAGATGTCTAAAACTCTTAGGGAAAAACAGATTTTTGTCAGAAACATGGAATTATATTAAAGTGAATCAGTACTGAATTCTTTTCTTCTCCTTTTCGTGCGCGGAATGATAAGTAACCACAACGAATATTTTATAATAAAATTCTGGTAATAGCCTGTGAAAGATAATTCTAAAGGCTAAAAGTAATTTAAATATTTGAAATACAGAAAAAAACGAAAGTTTCAAATTGTATTTGGTAAAAAATAAGGGTCATTTATTCTGCTTACAAAAGAATAATTTTACAGTAATAATTTAACAATTTCACCATTATACAGTTAAAAATGAATTTTTAATCAGATAAGTGGCTTTACTTAATCACGAGTTTTGTTATTTGATTAAGGTATGGAATACAAAATAATCGAGTTTACCCTTGCTGGCGGTCTCTGCATAGGTCCCCTTCAAATAACCTTTTCTTGCGTCGCATACCGTACGCTCGGAAAACGTGGGGTTTTCTAGTGGTATGTAATAAGGTAGGGTGAACGCATTTCTACTTTCATGAGTATGTAGAGTTCCTCGTAATAAGGAACAAATTGTACGCTGGTACGAATGTACTAAATAAATTAGAGGTAAATAAATTTTAAATAAGAGTGTATATTGCTTTACGCGGCAGCAAATGAATATTTTTACTTTTAACTTGAATATAATTTTTGGCAATGGAAAAGTTAATCTGAATGTTTAATTAGCTCATCTGAAATGTTTATTAAACAAATTTAATGAAACTGCAATTATTTTTTTGTGATTAAAATTAAAATCCTATTCATTTAGCAAGAAAAGCTCTATAATAATCCTGAAAAACTTTTATGAAATAGTAGGTTACCTTGAAAAAGAAAGCTTATGTTTTCTATTAGCCCTCATTTTTAAGCTTTTAATGCTTCTAATAAGAACCAAAAACTCTATCCTTGTTTGACAAATACTTTAATTCTATATTGGTTTCAAATCCCATAAATATTCTCTCACAGAGGAAAAGCTTTTTTATTTCCTGCGCAATTTGAAAGTCGCAAATTCTTGCCGCGACAGAAATGCAAAGAACTCAATAAGTGCGAAACTCTTGTTAACGTTTCTGCTTTGCAAGGACGTTTTTTCTAACGAGAGAGAAATGCAGGACGAAATTCCTCGTTCCGGTGGTGAACTGGAGATATCCTGTGCTTCGACTGTGAGGTTTTAATGCATTCGTTATCTTCTCCTCATCGCCCGACAGTTATCACTGGAAAACTCCAGGTCGAATTGCAGCCGCAGGGAAAGGATTTAACGATGGCAAGCGCAGGGAAATGTGTGCAAGTCGTCAGTGTGCAGATACATGTCGAAATACGAATAGCTACAGAATTTCAGGGATAGAAACTTTTAATAAACAATTATGGTGCAGAAGATGTTTTTATAATAGTACAAATTTGAAATGATATTTAAAAATTGCTTATTAAAATGCAATATTTTAATAAAAAATGCATTTCAAATTAATGTATTACTTAGAAATCTCGTACTCGGTGAAGAGATCTTTAATTCTAAAACGTAACTTCCTCGTAACAATAAGAAAGTTTCACATTACGGAAATTATTTGAAAAATCAAGTACAGGTATTACATTTCGTAATACAAAGGAAATTACTTATTTTTCATCTAATTAATATGTATCTATGTCCAAATTTTAACAGTTGATTGCAAAATCAAAAAGTCAAAGGGCAAACTATCCCCACAGACGGGCACCTCTAAAAAAAAACCCATCTTTGCACCAGAGAAGTCAAAGACCGCCGTAAAAATAGTTCCCCCGCGTAGGAGTGTCGCCACCTCGTAAAAAGGTAGACACGAAATAAAACAAACAAACAAGCAAACAGGTACAAGCAAAGCACCCGAAGGGCTCTCTCGCAGGCAGTGACGCGATCGCGCGACTGTCCCGCCGCCGAAGAATAAGTGAAAAGAGCTTCGGGCCGGCGGGGGGCAAAGCGGCTGGTTAAAAGTTTTCCTTGTACGAAGAAAAACACGACGTCGTCGTCGGGTTATGGAGCCGTTATTTGCATTGCAAATGCCGCTTTACTTTATTATCCGCGGGGCGCACAATATGCCCCGCGCACATTTATACCCCGAGCGGCTTTTTACATTTTATATACGCAGCCGTTGTTCGTCTTCCAGTGCGAATGCGTGCGCGTTCTTTATTTCCTCGAGGTTTTTCGCTACAAGCGGCATTATTGCTTTCGAAATGGGGAGTGCGGTCGAACGGTACTTTTGCATTACGGGCTAACGTAATGAAAGCTGGTAAAAGGGATTTCGCGCTGAAGCTTCGATTGATGTCGTTGCAGATTTGACGTATTTTTTTTTCTCACGCGTCAACTGCGAGGATCAACTTTTTCATTCTCAGTTTGAATTTTTATATTCAGTATTGTTATTTATGCTCATAAGTTTAACATTAATTATTACAACGAAAAGTTTGACAAGTTTATTTAGTTAGAAAGCTTGGATTCTTCAATTAAGTTATTATTTTTTAATTTTTAATCGTGGTTTTCTATAAAAGAAATTGTTTAAACTTTTAATTCCTCGGGCGATAAAGTTTAGTGTAATCTGTCTACTTAGTGCTTTTGTAGCTTCATCATAAACTTGATTTGCAAAACAACGATTAATATAAAAGGACGAAATTTTTTAATATCTCGGTTTTATCGCGTCTCCATTCATCTGTTTTACAGTGCTGCAAGGTAATTGAGTAAAAAATAATTTCCAAAATTACCCACGGACTGTACACATGACAGCATTGCAAAAAATGCAATTTTCTTCCCGCCGCGTTTTACGTAAGCAGCAAAATATGCACATTTACGATGCCATAAATTGAAAAAGCTGGATTAACTTTGTTAATATTTCATTATTTACAAGGGTCATTTAGACCGATACCGTTAACCGATTTAAATATTGTCCAATTTCTTTTACTGAAAAAATAATCTATCAGTTAATGTGCCATCAAATGAAAATTCAAGCCTGCCATTGCGTCCTTATTAAAATCGAAATTGCAATTCGAAAGCTCAGCATTCCGAGCGTAAGTACGAATCTCTGACAGCGGCATCCACTAGCTGTGAGTTACATTCGAAGGACAGCTTGCAGATTCAGCGTTAAGATAAAGGATTTCTACTCTGGAAAGCGCACGAAGATTTCAGGAGAGGCTCATTAGCTTAAAAACTCTGTCGAAATAAAGCTCTCTTCGCGCGCTTTATTTTCGTGCTCGCCTCGCCACCTTTCGCTGTTTTCCGAATGGCTGCCTCGCTGGCATTCTCCTTTTTCATCTTAGGTATCCAATTATTCTTCGCGCGAAGCTGTAAAATTTTTTTCGTCAGCCACGGCAACAGCTAACCGAATTACGAGAGAGCTTTAATTTCGGAGATTCGGAGCTTCGCGGATTTTCCGGGAGATCTCTTCGCAATTAAGGCTGAATTGAAGATTCTAATTAGCCATTCCTAGCGGAGGAAATATTCGGCTTTATTTTTGGTGCTGCTATAAAGTGCACTTAAATGAAGTGTAATTTTTTCTGCGCTTTGGCAAATCAGATTAATGGCTTTCTCAGATTCTTAGTTGTAAGCTTATTTATTTTTTGAATGTGCACCCAAAACATTTTGGTATGATCGATTATTCATTATCCAAATAATGAATGAAGATTTCTTTTAGAAGCTGATTGAATCAATTTACTTGAAATTTTTATTTAATGTTCTTCTAAAGGAAGATAGTGTGAATAGTAGTAACACCAGGTTAAAATGACCTTTTTGCTTTGTATTGAACATTATATTTTGATATATCTTGTACAAAGCTTGATTTATCACATGTATTTTTATTTAAGTTTGCGCAAAATCGGGCTTTGCGCACGGAGTTTCCAAAATTCTGTATTTAGGACTTAAATATTCCAATAACAAAATTTTTATTTAAATTTTGTTTGCTGCTCATTAAATTCTAAAATAGAGATAGAAAAATAAAATAATCATACAAAAATAAATGTTTTTAATGAATCTCGGAGATAATATTGGAACGATAAATTATTTAGCAGGAAGCTAAGTGCCATTAATGAATTGGCAGCGGTTTTTTATTTTTTGAGATATTCATTTTCTTTTTCTCATTTTATTAATAATCTTTATTTATCAATGCAGTAACTGCAAAAAGAAATATCCTTTTGCCTGAATATCAACGAGCATAAATGATCTCTTCGCTAATTACCAATGTTTGTATATAAACACATTAGCTACAATTAATTAGTCTGATTATTGAGGGTCTATAGAATGACTAATATGTTTTATTATTCCTTTTATTAAAGAATATCAAACCTTAATTAACATTATTTACATTAAAATTTACTGAAAATATGTTTGACATTTTACGCACTTATTGATATTATGTTTTTAAAGTTTGATCAAAGTAAGTAGATACCTAGATTCTTCCAGAATTTTTAAAATTTTAAAATCGTTTTACATGCATCTATAATTTTATTTGATTAAATCATTGCGATTAATTCAGACCAAGAAATTAAGGAGCAAGAATTTTAAAATCATATTAGAGCAATATTTCCAAACATTTCAGCGATACACCGAAAGCTGTTTTGACCTTGTTTGCCCAATATTGGAAATCTTAGTAAAAGTACTCGGTTAGTCGGCAAAACCTTCCGATAGTATGGAATCCTGATAGAATGTTGCTATGCAAAAACAATTCGTACCAAGAACATTCGATCCCGGATTCCACGGAAGAAACTAAAGTACTTTCAATCAAAGCGAGAGAGCCTCGAAGCCTCGTAAAAAGCTCCCCACCCTTCCGCTGCAAACTTGGCCCTCCGGGGCTTATCATCGCTCGCGGCCGCGAACTTTGAAAGGCGGAACGCATTCGACTGTTTCCGTCATATCGGCGTAAACTGCGCGGCTGTAACGAAGGCAGAATCAAAATGGCGCCGTTGGCGTTAAATGGAAACTTCGCCCGGACCAAGTTGTCGAAGCACCCAATATTCGGGACAATGACGCAACCGAATGAATTGTTTCTGATTCGCTGAGCGACTCTGGCCTATTTATGTTTAGCTGTGATAAGAGTTCCGAAAGATGTATATGCCGAACGTTCGTTAAGAGTTGCATCAAATCATCGATTCCGCTGGCAAGTTTAACGGTTTGGTTTAGTCTACTTCCGCTGCTGAAGAAACGAAGTTTGGTCGGAGGTTAAGTGTATTTTAATTAAATTATTGGTAATCGATTATAATGTTGGTTATATAAAAAGCTTTTCAAGTCTGACAATGGCAATTTTAATCCGATAAAAGAATGAAGATTTAAAAAATGTCGGCGTATTTCTCATAATTCGCTCTTTCTTATTTTAAACTTGACAGTAACATGCATGTACGAAAAAAACGAAGTTTAAAAATTCATGATCTATTTTAATTTGATCAGAAAATACGTTAGTGATATATCTGCATCTTATTTTTGACACGGACCAATTACTAGTAGCGAAATTTTAATAAATTTTGAAATATTATTATTAGTTTCATAATAACATTACTTTGTTAAACAAGTAGCTTATATGCTTTATAGATAATTGATCTATCCCAGAATTCCCAAACACTGCAAAGTTAACACAGGTAGATCTTGCAAGTGTTAATCAACAAGATCAAAGCCCCAGTATACTATAGAGCACAACGTTGACTCTCTAATCGACAAGTTTCGAACGTACTCCAATAAGTTATGTCCATATTTAACCGTATGTTACTCCGTCTAACTCCTCTAAGGCTCTTATAATAATACTAGCTTTATCATCAGTTAATGTCTCCCAGTTTCAATAAATTTCCTCACTTTCACCTGGACTTAAAATAGTTCAATGTATTTTATAGCTGACCCGAGATAACGGAACAGTAACCAGCATGTCATTCCTCTTTTCAACTCCTTTCGTCTGACTCAAACCTGACTCTTACTACTAGCAATTACTTCCGGAGGAACACCTCTCTCAAGCCAAAAATCTGAAGGAGCGCTTTGATCAAAGTTCCTCAGGCTTCCCTTTTCTTTCCGGCACTTCTCGCCGAAAGTGACCCAAAAAAGGCTCTCGCCCACCGCTTTGCCCGTTTGCGGCGAGACCCAAATGGACGTAATTAAGGCGACGCGCGTGCGCACGGTTAAGTGCTAATTAAGCGGCGATCAGGATGCGAAGTGAGGGGCAGGTCGCGCAACTAGAGTTAAACGCTCGGCGCATTTAGCCGCGAATATAAAAGCCCGGCCAAAGCCATTCAGTCCATGGGGGATGTATATGTATAAGTCACATATTTTAAAAGCCGCGGAGGGAGAGAGAGAGAGAGAGAGAGAGAGAGAGAGAAAGAATATAGCGGATCCTGGAGACATAAAGTGCATTAAGCATTCAGTACGTGCGAGTTTCCACGGTCCTTTTTTCGGATTTTCTCCTTTTGTACGACTCATTTGGCGGTACGCAAAGCGGCAAACGAAGCCGAGATATACCCGAGAATGAATATGCACTCGTTTCTTTTTCCATACCTCGCTGTATATCTTATTTTATCTTTTCATTCGAAATATTCCGTTTTTTTTTTCCTTCCATTCTCCCTAATTCGCATTCTTGCGCCCGAAGTTTCCTGGGCTCCGACAATTTACGGAACTGTTTATCTACACGCGACTCGTTCATTCACGTATACGAAGAAGCTCTTTAGTGAAAATTTTAAAGGTAAAGTTGTTTCGCTTAACTTTACTTGTTTCTAGGTTAGATTATGCGCTCTAACGTCGCACTTGAAATTAAAGCCGAAGAAAAAGTCCCGCGTTACACTTTCATTAGCGGTAATACAGTTTAATTAAATTACTCAAACGAAACTCTTGGAAAATTCATCCCGCAAAAATAGTCGAGCCTTTCTTGTTTCTTCTTCGCCCCCTGTATCTCTCCTCATCGCGCGCGCGTTCTAATGCTCGTTCATCCTATTTATCTCCATTGTTTTCTCACGTTTTTCCGGCTGGCGTCGGCTCTTTTTGCCCCCTTTTTTTCCATTTTGACTCTCCTCTCTTTTGCCGGCTTCCTCTTTTTGGAGAACAGATGAACCGACGCGCCGCGCGAAAACGAGAGTACGTTTGTGCGCGATGCGCGAATTAATTTCGAAGCGGGAGAGTCGGGCGAGAGAAACGAGAGAGAGAGAGAGAGAGAGAGAGAGGAAAAAACGAAGGTGGGAGAAGAGAAAAAGAGCAGCTTCGCGCGAGCATCGGCTTTCGGCAGGATCTACGTACGAGCGTTAATTGAAACAAAAAGTCTAATGAGCTTGAAATTTTTTCAATTTTTTTTTTTTTTTCGAGTTCATCGCGCGACGCTCTGCACTGTTTTTAGCGATTTCGTTGGACCTTTTTTTGACTCGTTTCACATATCTAACCAGTGCAGCGGCTCTCACTAATTACGTTTTATTACGTGAGATTCTCTCTCTCTTAATAACGCTAATGCATGCGTGGCTCTGAATGCAGAGGAAAATAATTGTAACGATTACTCACTCTCCGTGCTGAACTAGACATAAAGAAATTGTACTCTATTGGTTAGTTGCAAGAATATAAAAGTGCCATTAATGAATTTAAAAAAATTAATAAACTAAAGAAAGCATAAATACATAATAATGACTTTTTTAGTAAAATTTATTTTCATTATTAAAAGCAAATATTTAAATTTACAAATCTGTCAATCCTGTCGCTGAAAAATGTCAATAAAAACTCCGACAAAATGCAATACGTTTCGCTCTTACTAAAATCATTGATCTGAAAATCGCGGCGAATTTCTTTGTCCACCGGTACGGTAGAATCTCACAAAAACATTTTTCCAGCCGTTTGCGAATTAATAACAACGCCGCTAACTTTTCGCTCTGAGCTTCCGTATATTTCCGGGGCAAGCCTAACAAAACAGACCTGCAAACGCGCGCACGGACGAATGCGAAAAATATCTGGCGCTCGGGTAAAAAAAAAAAGGAATCCAATCGGGAGGACGAATAAGGTCGCTATGCGCGATATCCAGCCCGGATGCATACTCCGCTGAACCCTTTTTTCCGTTGCAAGCGCTCTTTGAAGAATGCCGGCTTTGCATTCATGCGTGAACGCATTCGCCCCCCCCCCCCCCCCCTCCTCGCCCCTTTCTCCTTCGGCGGAGGTTACAATGGGAGCGCTGCGTATTGAGGAACGAGAATTCGTGCCTGTTTTCATATTCTCGGTGACTCCGCAGTTACGCGAACTTGTGATGCGAGGAGATTTCGGGATATTAGAGCGATGGGAGATGATCGTAGTCTTTAGGGACTTGAATAAGTTTTATTGGGAATGCGTTATTGTAGTTCAATGAAGAAAGAAGAAAAGCTGTTTTAATGAAGGTTATTACGTTTTTAAAAATAATAATCAGTAATCGGTTTAAAAATAAAAATCCTTTGTTTCCCCGGTATAATTAGTGCTCGAAGAAAAAATTCAAAGACGAAATGAAGTTTATTCAACGAAAGTCCTTATTTGACTCCGATTCCCTTTATAGCGGTTGTGGTCGCGGCTTTGCGGCTTCAGCTTCCTTGGGAACTGATCCAGTTAAGATCTAGCTGATTTCCCCAAGTCCAATACGATAAGACAACACACAGTATTTACAATTATTTACAATTGTGCAATAATTTTCATTAATTTTGAAATTGATTTATTAAATTTTACTAATCTGTTTATAAATTGTTAAATTTCAAAATTACTCTTGTGAGCGTAATTCTCTACATGACGTCTAAATCGTTAAATAAATCTGAAACTTCTTATTTTAGAAATTCTTACTGTTTATAAATTTAATTGCCCATTCATCAGTATTTTAAGAACTATTTAAGAAATAAAAACTTCTTATTCCAAGCTCATTAGTTACTTTCAATAAACCTGCCCGTACAAGCTCTGAATATAAAACCATCTCGCTTAAACAATAACCCACAGAATAAAAATCTCCCTCGATAAGAAAAACAATAACGACTTTGGTTCAGCTTTGGATTCGAGCGGGCTAGTTAGC
The DNA here is from genome assembly GCA_900474385.1 of Ormyrus pomaceus. Taxonomy (NCBI): domain Eukaryota; kingdom Metazoa; phylum Arthropoda; class Insecta; order Hymenoptera; family Ormyridae; genus Ormyrus; species Ormyrus pomaceus. The sequence continues at coordinate 82,563 of UCOM01000078.1, forward strand.
AATCACATCCACCAGAACAGAAACCCCGATCGTTACACGGCCAACGTCGTTTTCGTGTGTGGGTCAAACTTTCGCCGGCGCCGTAATACACGCCCCCGACAATAGGCAGCCGACGTCTCGATTGCTGGCATTAGGCGCCGCGCTCAACGCCTACAATTGTCTAATACCAGCCCGGAGCAGCTCGGACCCTCGGACGCGTATATATATATCCATGCAAATCGATGATTGAGGCTCGGCACGTGTTGGCCCTTCCGACTGCCGAGTGGCCGGTCTTGCCCGCCTCTGACTTTATCCGCCGCGGCCTCTTGCCCTGCATTCAAAGTGCAAAGTGTTTTCTGGTTTTGGGGTTTCTGCGATTTTGAATGCATGAATGCGGGATGGGATTTAATGGTTTAATTGTTCGCCGAGCAATTTCTCTTGAATTTTGAACTTTACGGTTCGGAAATGAAAAGTTAAGGATAGAAAGAGCATGTTTAAGTTCTTAACAATTGATTTCGCATATCACTAATTGATCGACAAAAGCTGATTTAAAAAATTGCAGCCCCACAAAGACTGATTGAAGAAAATAAAGACAATTAAGGTAGCTCGCTCTGACAAAGGCCGTTGAATCGTGACTTCTTTATGATTTTATTATACACTCGCTTGTGCACAAAGCGACCAACCGACGTTCCGCGATTTCCTCGTGTATACGTATCAATTTGTGCGCGAATCGAACTCTTCTGCTGCTCTGCAGCAACGCATGGCTGCATGTTTCCGGAATTATTGGAAATAGGAAATCTTTCCGCAGTAGATTTTAAAATTTTGATGCAGAAAAATGAAAGCTCTGAACCCTCTTTTTGCGGCCCATTCTGCGAACGATGTTGCGCATGCGCCTTTCGCGTTCGCCGAATGCGCCCGAGTTTCCCGCACACTTTTTTTTCGCGGGATATAAAAAGGGGCTCGAAAAAAAGCGTTATGTCGGGCACTTAGTCTGAGCCGTAAAGGAATTATTACGGTTATACTTGTAAACATTATAACGAGTTTATTTGTCGATGTTTTTAAGAGAAGCAGATTACTTTTTTTACAGGTGATAAACTTTTTTTAATTTCAATTTATTATTTACAATCTATCATGAGAAAATAAGTAAATTTAGTTTACGAATTAATAATTATTCTAAATAATACAATTATTGAATATTGAATAAGTAAAATGTTCTTTCTGGATTGTTTTTACAAATGTTACATGTTTAATTAGTATAAGACTCATTGTAAGGTGATTATGTTTTATTTAGTTGATTATTATTGTTTAAGCTTTGAAAATTTGATGGCCCTGTCTAGAGTAGCTAATTGATTTGATGATTTTTGATAATTAATAGAGCTCGGTTTAAATTTTTGGTTTAATAATTCTATTCAATAATTCAATTTATTTTCACCTAATTGTTCCGAGAATGTTCATTCATTTCACTAATAACGAATAATTTATATATTTATTATTATTATTAATTAAATAATGTTACAAGTACAATTATCTATATTAATCTTTATTGTTATTATTTTAATTTATTTACCACATCAATTTATGTTATAATTATTAACGAATATTCAATTTGCACAATAGAGATCATTATTTAAAAACGAAGTAAAATCAAAAGTTATTAATCAACAAAAACTTTTGATCGAAAGTCTAAGATAAAAGGACAGAGAATTCTCCCTCGGGCAAGAAAAAGGAAAATCTTTTCTCAAACTGATTGAACAGCGTCTTCTTTATCGAGCTCTCGAGACATTCACTTTCGTGCATCCGTTCGCTAACTCGATCTAATTGAAAATTTAGAGTGCCAAGTCTGATGCACACGCGCTCGGATTTCGCCCCGCAGAGGATGAAACTTACGCCGTGGGAATCTGCGAAATGAACTTTACGATCTCTCCGTTCGTCCTATTAATTTTCGTTTGTTCCCAGGCGCGAATATTTCACGTCCCCTGCAGTTACCGCGAGTTTCTCTCGCTGCAGTGATTATTTTCTAGTAGCGAGGAATGATGTATCGTTCGGAGCTTTCTCTTTCCCGATCGACTGCGATTCGTTCTGCAGTTTAAGAGATTTCGCGGTTTTGTCAAGCTTCGGGGTTCTTGATTTCTCTATTTTTTTTTCTTTGTTTTTTTGAGGAAGATTGATGTTTCCGATATTGACGGTGCGCCAGTTTGCGAAAAAATAGAATGCATTGGGTTTGGGTAAATGTTGGAGTGTAGGCAATAGTTTTATTACTTCCGAAGTATTTCTGTCACGCAGCTCGAATGGATTAATTTCAATTTTCAATCAGCGAAGCTTTTAGAGAAAGAATCTTTAAAAACGCGAAAAAAGAAACCATTTTTTGTGAGTAGAAATATTTTCAGAAGACTTAATTTTAAGTTTTTGTTTTAAATAAAAGAATATAGAGTTAGTCGAAGGAAGCTTATGTAGAAGGTAGAAAACGTGTGTTCGAATATTGCGTGAAAAATTCATGGTACGTAGAAAATATTTTACTCTTATTTTCAATACGGATTAATCTGAATTGCTGAAAAGGTTTATCATTTCGTTACAACGCAAGAAGAGTTATGGTTGTCATGCGTTCTTTATATTTAATATTCATAAATTCTAACGGTATCGGAGTTCTCGAAACAAACGTGGTGGTGTACAAGCAGAAACTAAAAAAGCAATAGGATAGTACAGTATGAGAAAATGTAAAAAAATAGTGAAGCTGATGAAATTTTTCCAATAAACTTTATTTGTTCAATGTATTACTTTGAAAAACAGGGTATGTGATAATAAATGAGCCAATTCATTTCAAATGATTGGTAATAAATCAGCATAAACATTTATGTAGTTACATTCAATCAATTAATAAATTAGACAAGATTTTTACGCTCGAATCAGGAAATCACGCGAGAAAAAGAAACACTATATATTTTTTTTTAAATTTCTTTATTCATTTTGTTTGTACTTTATATTTTAAAGACCATTATTTGAAAAAACGATATTAATCAAGTAAAAACGTCCGGAAACTAAAACTGTTTTTTCAAACGAAACTGACAACTGCAACTTCACAACAGAGTTCATTACGTCACATTAGAAAACATTTTATATGAGTACGCATATAACATTTTAACTACGTACTCTTACATGCACAGTATATAAAATGCTGCCAAATGCAGCGGCAAAATGGTTTCTCAATGTAAGAAAATTGTATCCGTAACAAGATTTCTTGGAAAAGTTATATTATTCCTCGAACAAAGGCTGACCTGCAAACTAACTGGTTTGAATTGAAAGTTTTATTAAAAGGTCATCAGTGTCTTCATAAAAATAAAATGTAGGTTGAAAATCAACATAGAAAATTATTTAAAAGTATGGAACCTATCTTTTACAAAGCATAATTACAGTTGACTTAAGTATTAGAGCTACTTCAGAGTTTTCCTTCCCTTTAAACTTAAAAACTCAAAGTTATGACAGCACAGCAGCGTAACACGCTTAAGTTATCCTTAAAGAGAAAAAAACTTTTTAATCCAAGCATGAAATTTTCCCCGATACGTCAAATACGGAGCACACAAAAGGAGTTTTCCACCTCATACACCAGACGGCAGCTGCAGATAAGAAAATACTCAGAAAAACTTAGTCGCCAAGCGGTCTCGTTTCTAGCGTCGAGTCGTCTCGCGGAACGTCGGCTGTTCAGGAAGGAAAACCATCGGAACAGGTGGTCCAGATAATGCATTCCAGTTCTCAGTAGGGCGCATCTCCAATATAAACAAGAGGAATCGACGAGGAGGAGGAAATACGCCGCGAAAGGCAATTTGAATGAGGCCAGTTGTTATCTCGGAAAAATAATAAAATCCATGGGCCGTATCCGTTTCACGATTTTATCCTCTCGGGTCCTGCATTTGCTTTCATTCCCTTCTCTCTTTCTCCTACGAGGGCGGGGGGGGGGATGCACTTCGAGGAGGAAGAGTGGCTTTACGAGGGGACGTAACAAGAAATCGGTGAATGAAGCCGGCTAGACGCAGGAAGTCTATCTCTGGTTTGTTTTTTTTTGCGATACACTCGGAAGTAACGTCCGAGAGTGAGGGAGTGGCCACTTAGGGGATTTTTTTTCCGAAGCTGAGAAATCGAACGTAATTGACTGGGTTATTTACACATTCTGAATACAGATAATGATACTCGTTAAATTTTGTAAGGAATTGCTCTTCTATTTTTGTCCGGATCGCTGAAGTACGGTATATTTAAAAATATAGAAATCTGGTTTTTCGATTTTAAAATAAATAGTTTGAAAAAGCATTTAGGATAGTTGTTTTATGTTCCATGCAAAAAAAATTGAATATGCTTTCATTGAAAACAAGCGGCGCTTGGCTAAAAAAACATTGTCAATTTTATTGCTTTATTTAATCGAGCTTTAGATTCTAAGAATCTACTATCAATTAAATAATTTCATACAAAGAATAACTTTTAAAAATTGATGATTATCTCGATTTGACGTATTTCTGAAAAAAACATTTTACTGAACAACGAATGTTTTCCCTGAAGCAGTGAATAAACATTTTTCGAGAAAAAAAACAGCTCAAAATCAAGATTCTGATAATGATGTTTATAATTAAAACGAAACAAACTGTACCTATAACTAAACGCGCCACTCGTCACAGCCAATATTACGTAGGTCATGGTAGCAAAACCGTATAATTTTAGCCTCTCACTCGTATTATGCGGGCATAAACGCGTGTATATCTCCCCGCCGACGATGAGAATTACGAACGTAATGCACGTTGCTGACAGTTTTGGACGCTTCGCAGAATTTTGCTTTGAGAGTCATGCGCGCAAAGCATCCTCTGATGAATTGCATCGAGGCGAGGATGACGCTCAAGTAGCTATACGGTAGGTTACAGTCCTCTCCTACTGGAAGATGAATTTATTTTCACCTTATTTAAGAATTTACCTCGAATTTCAGAGTCAAAGGCTCGCAGTGCGTTTTTGGGAAAGCTCCATGGAGGACACAAAGTATGATTAAGCTGTACTTGCCTTAATAGAGAGCGAAAATTTTAGGTGAATTTCGCGAGTTTAGGTAAATTTACTCGCGGAAGGAATTGTATTTGTTTGCGAAATTATAACCGAGGGATAGAAATTACATTTTTTTGGAAAATAAATTAACGCGGTTAACGAAGGTAATTAATAAGCTCCCATATATAAATTTATTCAAAATGAAGCTTGCAAATTTATATTTTTGTATATTACAGTATAAATGAAGGACTGAAAATGACGTGTAATGAATAAAAGTTTCATTTAAACCCGGAATAAAATAAGCACGCATCTCGCGTGAAAAGCCTTTTAAAAAATAATTAAACGCAAATCATTTTTCACGGAAGAAAATGGAATACGTAATAGTATCTTACTACTCTAGAAACACTGATTGCAACACTAGACGAATTCGAGGGAACTTCAGTGGAGATGATATACCTCTTTTGAAGGATCTCTTTCAACGTATTCTGAAGTATCCACAACGTCTGAGGGCTCAGACGTACGTCCTTACAGCCGCGTTAATTAACCGCCGCGACGAGCAATTATACGGAATTTTCGCGCGCGGCCACGTATTTGCGAAGCTTTGACTCGGGCGGAGGAAAAGCAAACTTTTGCATACGTAGGGAAGAATTAATTCATTGTTGAGAGTAACTTTATCAATCTGTCGTTCTATTCGCTGTGAACTTGTTATTCCTTTAGTGGCATAGTTATCAAATTTAATTTAACAAAATTTTTAAGCGAGGAATTTTACTACGCTAATCTAAATGAATCATAATATTGACTATTCAATTTATTCAGTTATCGATATCGTTGCAAAATCTTTTGAAAATATTATTTCCATTACGTGATTAGTGTAGTTACCTACACGTACACTCAACCTTGAAACAACATTGCCCCATCGACGTCAATGCTTCACTATAAAATCAAACTAATTTAATCGCTCACCATCCCCAAACCGCCCGACAAAATTAATCCTGCAAATTTGTTTACCGACTCCGCCGATCGCTAAACCAGAATAGGCTAGGAAACTCTAGCGCGAATCGGCGCGGGGCGGTAATTATTTTCCAGCGCAATTAAAGAGCTATTTGGATGTCGTTTTGCAGAGCCAACGGCAGGTCGTTCGTTCGCGGCAAATAGCAGGCTGAACCGCAGGGGATGCGAGTGCTGAGGGAGGATGTCTTTGGGCCGAGCTTGGGGGTCGAGGCTACTCCTGACGATGCTGGCGACCGCTGCTGTGGTCATCGCGCACCATCAGCGCCACCGCGGCTACTCCCACATGTACTTCCACGACGAGGCCTCTCATAAACTGTCGAACAACATCAGTCGCCTGTACGGTAAGAGCGAATTTTCGTTTTTTTTTTCGCGGTGCTTTTTGCGGGCTTTTATACGCCGGACTATTGTGTTTCGAGATTGTTTACCAGCGGGCAAAATTTTTGCATTTCCCGATATAGTGCAATCAATTGGTTGATGGACGTATCTTCGGCGATTCGTCGGAGTAACAGTTTTATTATTGGTTGGCTTTGTTTTTCAGCCATAGCTTTATTCAATATCTTAAGTGCTAATCAATTAAAGTATAGTTTGTGGCCGCCAGTTTCATCTCCAAAAATGTAACAAAAAGAATGAAATAAAAGAATAATATACGCAATAATGTATTTTTGAAGTACAGATATTTTTGAATAGCTGATATAAAAAATTGAGTTAATATAACAGCTGTATCGACCAATATTTTTCTTATTTCACATTAACTGTCTTGCAAGCTTCTACCTTTCCGGCACAGAAGATTTTTTGTTCTTAAGAAATCAGACCTTCGAGTATACAAAAAGCTAACCCTCATAAAGAATTCTACAACTATACATGTATACTTTTACATACACCACGAGATACAAGCCATCTGCGAAGGGAGTTTTTTTGAGTGGGGTCCAACGTGATGTAACGTTCGACCGACGCAAAAAACTCGTATTACCAGTTCGTGAGAAACACTCGTTTCCTCTTTATTATTTTTCAGATTAGAACAAGACTAAAATCGCATTAAGCAAATTTCTCCCAAACGGCTAAATGGATTTCCTAAATGATCCTCCTTAAATTAACGACTAATATAAAGCATCCAGCAAATATTTTTAGCACCGGATAGACTCTCCTATCTAATCTCTACTTAGTGCCTCGGCGAATCCAAATGATTTCCTCGGCCATGAGAGAATCATGCTAAGCCCCTCCTTCTCCTAAAACGCGAAAGTGCAAGCGCCTGAATTTTCGATAAATTTCGACTGGATTCATTGGTAAGTCGCGGCAGTGAAAGCGTGCGCGAAAATCTCGTTTCGCCCCGAGGGCAACTTGTCCCGTAAGTCGAGCTTGCAAGTCCATCGATAAAGCAATCCTTCGGCAATCTGCCAGCGCTGAATATTCCACGAAAGTCGAGGAGAGAAATTGCCCGGAGATCTTGCATGCTGACGACTACCTTAGCCGGCTTCGACTCTGTACGGGCACTCGGTTTACGCGCCAAAGACGATGCCCGGCTTGCTTTCGTGCGCAGGGAATAGCTGAGCATCTCAGCAATTTCAATGAGGCGGTTTTTGGGATCGAGTGGTTTTTACGATTGACGCTGTTTTGCAATTTCTTGCTTGTTTTGTTTTTAATACTTTTTAAAATAGCCACTGTGACTTTTTACTTGTTTTACGGAGATTAAGGAGATTGTAGAATTATAATTTTAATTTAAATAACATAAAGGATTTAACAAGTTCTAAGAATATATCCTTAAACTTTTTATCAAATAGTTGTTTACTTGCAATACAAAATAAAAGTCTTGCTTTCTATTTCGAAAACGTAAGAAGGAGTTACAAAAGAAAGAAGAAAAGTTTTTCATTTCACATCAGCGGACTACAGAAAAAAGCTTAAATGTTTCAAGCGAGGTAACACCGTACGTCTAAGTGAATTTCTCAAGCTCCTAGCGCACATCGTTTTCATACAAACTGCCGAAAAGTAACACCATCTCTATTACAAAATAATCGTTAACGAATCCTTCTACCCCGTTCTTCCAGCTTAATTTAACAAAGTACTCGAGTTCAATAGCGGATACAAGCGATCGCCTAATTTTCACCCCTCCTTAATTGCCAGGCGAGCGCAAGAAGCTTCCTTCCTCCTCCGTGCGAAATTGAGAAGCGAGCTTTACGTAATTAGCAGTGAAATAAATTAGACGCGCAAATTTTCCCCCTCTTTGTCCGAGAATTCGACTCGCTCTTACATACAGGTTTACTATATGGAAGCCGAATACTGCGCATACCGGATCGTTCATTTTCGGGGGTGCGCCGTTGAGTAGCTGTGTATTAAAGCGCCGCTACGTGAGTTGGATTCGTGTTGGACCGACGCAATTTTAAGCTATTCCCTACCAATTGGATGCTTCGAATACTGAATGCACTCGGTTGATGCTTGGCGATCCTGAATTTTCCTTGCGTTTTTCCTTGCCGAGGGGGTCGGCTTTTTGTTATTTACTTATAAATAGGTATTGAATGCAGCGAGTTTTTAACTGTAATTGAGTCATGTCAAAAAAACTAAACTTTGCAGGATTGAAGGGTGAAAAAAAATTTACGCGCTAAAGCTGAAAATTGCTTTAGAAAATAGGTTAGCATTTTTCCGTAAACTACAATATTTTATAAGATTTTTTACTTGTTAATTTTTAATGTAATGAAGTAACTCAAAATGGAAAGAATAAATTTAAATAAAAACAGTCTCATTTAAAGTTCTTCGAAAAAGTAACTTTAAAATAATAATTAACTTCGTTATTTATTATTACGTTAAAAAAACAGCTTTTTTACTAATTATAAATTTTCTCAAAAAAGTAACATTGACAAATTGCCGCTCAATCTCTGCACTTGCATTACTTACCTCCTGCAAACGAAACGTCAAACTTGACGGCAGCGGTAATGGCGAAAGTAAAATTCCATAAACAAAAAAGCAGCACCCCAGCGCGCCGACGCACTTTTTCTCGTATATACCTTTCGCGTAATGTGTCGCTTCGTAGTCTGCAGGAAGCAGCTCGCAAAAAAAAGCAGTGCAATCGATCAAGTGCTTTGCCCCTGCATCGATCTGGTTCGCGCATCAATGCCCTCCGCAGCTTTGCGCCGCTGAAAGAGAGTGTGTGCGTAATCAGAGTGGAAGTCTGCAGCGCGCGGAGTCCGGCGAAACGACCCTTAATTAAAAGTATGCACTTGCGAAGCCCCCGGGAGACTCGTTAGAAAATATCGAATCGAAGCGTCGACCGGAAAATCCTGGCTAATGCGCCAGTATAGGACTGCCCTCTGCCCGTCGGCCATTGTCTCTCTGCCTTTTTCGGTCTCGCGAATTTATATGGAAATTCGCGCACCCTCTGTTTCTTCTGGCCGCTGATTGTATTAAGCTCTTACAGATAAAGCGGACCGTTGCAATAATACGGGACGGATTGATTTTGGTTTTCCAGCCGATGTGCTCTCATATTGTTTCGAGAAGACTCGTCGTGCGGAAACTTTATTTGGGCTGCTGCGAAATTTTAATTTTAGAGGTTATTGAATTTCGTTGTTAATTTTGGGGAGGAGTGAGCTGCACTTTTTCAGAGAGGATTTGTTTTAGATCGGTGGGCTAAATTAAAAGTGTTTTTTAGAAAATTAAGCTCTGGTTTGAATTAAAACGACAGACTCTGTGAAGGTAGAATTTTTATATGAAATTTTTCTTCTTTGGCAATATTCTTTTAATTATTTTATCTATTATAGTATCTTCTTTTCACACAAAAATTTCGTGTACTTTCAATTCCAACTTGTCTAACCGAATTTTTTTAAAAGCATTTGGTGGTATAGGTAACACAAAGGTTCGTGAAGCAGAAAAGGCTTATAGTGAAACAACGAGTTCACGTGACAGAACTGCGAATGAACGTATATAGTCTTGCGAACTTTAAATTAAAGAACTTTCAATCCTATCCTAATATTTCCTTTGTATTAATTTGCATTTGAATTTTCAAAAATTTTCAGTAAACAATAATTTAAAAAACGTTAATAATAAAAATTGATATCGATTGATACTTAATTAAATTCGTGACAACTGTATTGCCGCAAAGAGCTCCTAGTTCGAAGCACTTTTCCAATAATCGGAATAGAGCTCTGTAACAAAATACATTAGGATAAATTCCAATTCTCTAAATCAAACAATTCCCCGACGGGGGGGAAGCCGATAACTGCGTATCCTGTAATGACAAACTAGCGGCGAAAACGCAGGTGAAAGGCGTTGATGACCCACTCCGGCGGAACATTTCGCGGCCCGGCTGACAAAACCGAAATTACTTTTGCGTCAGTTTATTTGATTTCTGTTTTAGCATTGCCCTTCGCGCGCTAACGTGGATAAAATTGTAAAACTGCGCCTCTGTCGATATGCGCCTGTCGATGGCTCGCTATCTTCCTCTTTTCATTTTTTTTTTTCCCTTTCTCTCTCCCTTCAACGGACAGAGCTATATATACGCGCTCGTTAAAAACGTGACTTCCGAGACCTTTCGGAAAAGTTCCTCCGCCGTAGAGGCGCACAAGCCTGCGGGAAAACGTTACGTTCTGCGCGCGGACTAGTCAGCAGCGAGCTACGGAACGCTGCGTGTTCTGGGAATCGGAACGAGCGGTTTCGATGGGGGGCAACTTTATGGGTCGGGATGATTATTATTTTATTGTAAGTTTGATAGAAGTATGGTTGATACTCTAAATTTGAATTTAAGTGAATATTTATTTGGAGAAAAAACTATATTAATGTGAATAAACATTCACGAGTTATTTTGCATCAATTTTACGTGCAAATCGTTTTTTCAAGATTTATTACAGCTTTCTTGCAACAGACCATGAATATGTAATTCTAAAGCTACATCCAAGTTTTAAAATGGAATCTTCAGCGCAGGGTAAACTGAAAAATCGATAAGTAATACACTTTTTCGAATAACCATCTCTCGAATATAATTCGAACGATATTTTGTTTGCATTTGAATTAGACTTTGCATGATATACATGACATGACCCCATCGATCGAACCGTCATAAACTCGGGAAGGCGCTTTATCGAGCTTCGCACTTCATCGAATCGCATAATATTTAACAGCCAGTCACCGATAGTTTTGCTTTCTTCTTACGGTCATATCGACAGCGTCTCTTCTACTTTTCTTCGGGGGAAATTCTCTGTAGGCAGTGGCTCATCCTTCGAAAACCATCCGCAAACATTTGCCAAAACTCTTGGTACAATTTTCTAGCAAAAACCGCGACAAAAAGGAAGGAAGGCAGAAAAGTAGGAGAGAGGAAATCGAGGAACAAAGTCTCGGGAAGATTCCGGAGGGAACTTTTGCGTATTTTTCCGAGAGATGGGACAAATAAGAAGAACTTGAACAAGCAATCAGAAGAGGGTCCGTACAAATAAGGAATCGCGTTACCGCTTCGTTACGCGTCCATTTGCAGCTTCATGAAATATATGTATATGTTTCCTTTAAAACAATAAGGCCTTCTTACGATGTTGATTAAGTCGATATTGATTAGTTTGATGCCTGTATCGAAAGGCAATATTAATTTATAGAATTATCAAGTTTTTACGTAAATAAATGTATTTATAATTAGTAGATGACACTTTGGAGGCACGCTAGAGGATTGAAAGTTCATCTAACTCCTCTAATTATGTTGGAAGTTTAAGTAAAATTAATTAATCATATTTAACAGCCCAGCAGTGTGGATTGACATCTTGTTATAAATTAAGGTGTTACATTTACAGCGTTCAAAACTGTCAAATCTTTTCTATATTAAAAACTGTAAATACTGAATCTATTATTATTTCAATTATAATCTGAACTAAATTAATAACATTCTTTTATATGTCTCTAACAATACACACAAATTTGTTACAAAGAAACTCCAAGTTCGACTCAAGTACGAAACTTACACTATTAATGTAAATGCAAAGTTCCACGATGAATTTAACGGCGCGGCGTTTACCTTCCGAATTTGCGTAGCTATCTTATCTCAAATAAAGACGAAGCTCGAAACGAAGTTTCCTTGGACTGGCGCATTGATACCGGCAAATAAACGAGGTGTCCATTTCCGAATTACGGCCGAAGATCCCGTGGAAAATATCGCGGCAAACTGCCAGGGCACGTTGCGCCGCTTTATTTACGTTTTTCCTAGGCCCCCTCCGGTAGCCTTAACAAATCTCTCCTTGCCTCTATCTGGGCAGCGAAAATCCCGGCTCGCTGCGCAGCAGCGCGGCTCCAACTTTTGCCGAAAGTTCGCCGCTATTTGTATTCTTCAAACGCAACGGGCGAAACTTGCGCTTCTTTTCGCGTTTCGCTCCACTCGTTTTCGTCGATTTTTTGGCCCCGTGTAAGACTAATTTCGCGAGAGAGACAGCCGAGCTGCTGACGTCACGTATTACGATTTCCGTTGAGTGCAGTGTAACTTTGCGGCCCGCTGCGATGTTTGATTGGCCGTAATTGCCTTTGCCGCTGGGAATTCGTAAGGCAGGAATGTTGAATTTTGGATAGTTTTCTGCGCTTTTGGATGCTGTTTGATGATGAATGCTTTTGGGATTGTCGTAGTGATAATGAAGATTTTTAGATATAATTACTATTATCAAAACTTGAAATTACAGGATAATTAATTAATTTAAAGTTTAGAATGATAATTTGTATTAATAATAATATTATAATTTGTATTCTAGTTTATGAACTCATAAAAGAATATTAATAACATTTTATTTGAATAGATTTCATTTTCATTGAAATGCATTTCTTTGTGCGTCTTTAAATTATGAAATTTTCATTCGCGACGAAATTTAATGCCCGTCTGAAATTTTATTCTTCGTCGGTCCTCGACTCTCGGAAGGAAAATCATATTACAATACAAGAATCTCTCTAATTTAATATTTTAATCATTTTTCCTTGAAAAGTGGAATGCATTTCTATTTTCTTTAGAAAATATCACCTAATTGGAAAGTTTCCCACATAAGCTCGCCCATAAGTCAACACATTGATAAAAAATATAATCGGGAGGGAATCAAGATAATCAGTGATGGGTTTGCAAATCAGTTACTAATAATTAACAGCGCGAAAAGGTCTGTATCGAATGCATTCATATCTGAATAAACGTTGCGGCCATTGTGCGCAAGCTAGTTTATACATCGGCGTTGCTAAAATATTGTTAGGGCAGCAACATCTACAATCGGTCTATAATGCCTGTGATTGAGCTTGAGATTACAGGCTTTAATCTTAAATGTTTATATTTTTTACTTTTGTTGGGAACTTACTCTTTTATTTGGAATTTAACAATTTTGGAAGCGTTCCCATCATATTTGATGGAACTATATGTAATTGGCAAGTTGATTGAAAAAAGTTAATTGTTGTTTTGAATTGGAATAAACTTTTCAACGATATTTGATTAAAAATTGCATTTTTATTTTATTTTATTGTAACTAACTAATTTCCTCTTTATTTACAAAAAGAATCAGGAGATGCAACTTTAAATAATAAAAATAAAAAAAATTTTAATAAATATATCATTTTTTTGGTTAAATAAATACAAATACAAATACAAATAATTTAACATAATAAAACGTTATAAAATAAAAGAAAAGAATTGCATCGTACTGAACATAACTTATTTTTCAAGTTTGAAAAATTTTAAAGTTTTTCCAAAAAAAAGTAAAACTAAAATATTGACAAATATGCTTGCTAATTTTTACGTCCAAAAAATAAGCTGAATTACCTCTTGACTTAACAATTTGAATAAAATGTCTATAAAGGTACTACGTTCACTTTTTTAACTTTTTAGCAATCTCTCGATTCACCGCTTCTAGGATGCATTAATGCAAAACGCTTTGAAAACATGAGGGTACCGTTCCGAGTGAGCTTTATCGCGGATTATAAGGATCTGTAATACATTGAGGCATCAAAACATATTTAACATAAAAGCAAATATTGCAAAATTATGTGTGCTCGTTATCTACCCGAACTTGTAATGTGTTGCGCGTGCATGCATAAGCACACACTAAAGGTGCCTGCTCTGTTGATTATTAAATGACACTTTAATTAAAAATCATCTTCGAAAATTGACAAACATTATGCAAACAGTGGCATAAACGTAGCTAAAAAAATAGAAAATTTTAGCATAAAGAAGGCAATTTCCGACAGTATAAAAAGTCAAAGCTTCATTATTTTTGCGCATGAAAATCACGAATAAATCGTTGAGAAAAAGAACGAATAATCGGCATTTGAATTTCAAAAGCTGATAGTTGCTGCCGCCTCTATCGCGGTCAATCACTTTCGCGTGGGGAATATGCGTAGATGATCGAAGCGGGTTATTTTGTCATAAACCGGCCCACGCACTAATTGACCTGGAAGGAGAGCGAAATTACACGGTTATCCGGATGATCCAATATATTCTCAATTAAACGTCTACCCGAAAGCTGTTGTTTTTTAATTTTCGTTAATTACGTTTTTGTCTGAGCTTTCGGCGCGCCGAGCATTTTTCCACATTGTTCGCTCGATATTTATTTACGTTTTTGTTACGCTTGAAATACTTTTGGTGACACAAACAACCTCGGGTTTGTATTAATCTATAGTCATTTCTTATTTAAAAAAAGTTTGTAATTCAATTTTTTGTACACTTGGGCGAAGTACACGCAGCTAAGATATAAAAAAAGATCCTTTTAATATTTTCATCATATTTTTTTGAGCCATTTCTCGTAAAACTGCGATTAAACCGACAACATTTACTCGATAATATCTCATCATCTTTCACTATTTCTGGAAGCACTTTGCCCTAAGCGAAGGCTGGAAAACTTGCTAGGACCGGCACTTCATAAAAGTGTAATATTAAGCATGTTATAGGCGGCCGGAACGACGTCTCTCCTATGAGTTGAAATCTTCGGAACGACAAGGTAGTTTTTATACAGAAATAGTTTTTTTTTTTCTTCAAAGATAATTACTTTTTATAACGCACACGGGCAGATGTCGATTCCGGACAGCAATATAAGTTCGTAAATAACTTCTATAAATCCGCAAATAAATTTTAGACCTTTTAAGTGTTTTTAACTAGAAATAGAATAATTATATTAGCTTTCATTAATTGACATCCAACTTAAATTCTACAGAAATAGACAAGAGAAAATGATTGAAGCAATTAATTTCAGTATCTCGAATCGGTGAAAAAGAAATAAAAGGAGAAGCTAAAGTACCATTAAAAAAAAAAAAAAAAAAATCGAAAAACGCTTTTAGAAATTCAATAAGAAACAGTGTAAATAAAGGTTTCTCCGATAAGACGACTTTTCGAAATCGGACTCGTTTCACTGGGTACTACAGCAAACAAATCTAATCTACTGCTCGTCTAACTTGACACCACTTTTCCTCCATTCTTAACGGAATTCTCATTTTGACAAAGGAAACCCACACCACGACAGGCCGATACACACGTACGCCAGTTCCGCGCATTTAACAAAGTCCTGCTCCAGACGCTCTATCCATCTTCTCCCGGGCTCGCAACTAAAAATTGCGGAAGTTTACAACTGGAAAATAAGGTCTCGCCGCCGCAGACGTACGAAATTCAGCTTCCCGCGAATCAAAGGCCAGGAACTCGCCAAGTTTCCTCTCGCCGACTTTCGCGGGCCAATGGATGGAGTCCATCGGCCGCGCATCTCCTTTGCCCGCGGAAAGAAAAAAAGCCGGCCTCCGGGCTATGGCGAAAAGGTTGTATCGGCAAAGTTTCATTTTGCGAGAGCGGCCGCCGCTCGCGGCAGTTCATATCCGGGCCGCGCGACAAACTTTCCCGAAATTGTCTGAAATTTACTCACTCGGAGTCTCGACGCGCGCAGCCGTCGATAAGAAGGTGTACGACCCTCTAGCTCGTTCGTTCATCGGGGGGCTTCAACCGCGCGTCTGGCAATTGTCGGCGCGCAATGGAGTTTGGAGCGGAGAAGTTCAACAAGGCAGAGAAACCGCGGAAACGCGTTCCAGATGTAATGTATGTGGCGTCGGTGTCGATGGTTCCTGCCGGTCCGTCTGCTTTCCACACTGACGACACTGCCAGGCACTTCGCTGTTTTGCGTCGCTCTAATGATTTATTCGTTTGTGCCCGCCGAAATTTATCGTTTGCAGACTTGTTGAGGAAGAGGTGACATATCGTGGGGGAGGACTTAAATTATGCGAAAGTGCTTGCATGACAATATCAGCGTTGTGAATTGTTCAATTGGGATGTATGGTAATTTCAAAAAGTCTGCTAAATTCGTTTGAATAAAAACGGCTGAATTTGTGTCGAAAATTTATTACAGTCTAAGCTATCCGTTAGAGTGCTCGGCGTAGATTCAAAAATGAAAAAATCTATCGGTACTTTTATCGCTTAGGAAACAGGAAGCGTTTCTTATCATCTGCAGAGTAGAACTGGGTCGAAGAGGTCTCCTCAATCTGTCTAAAAATACATAAAATATGTTTAAAACTTCTAAATTTATTGCATAATTTTACAAAATGAACGCTTAAATTATTATTGTATCACATTATGGATATATAAAAATTTCCAACCAGTTCTAAAAGCATCATTTTATCTGAACAGAAAATAGAAAAAAAATCTACTCGAAATTAAGAATCCCTAAATTTCAAGTAGAATAGAATTAATTAGATCAGCCTGAAATGAAAAAAACTATTTATTAATTAAAATGTTTAAAATTGATCAATTATTTTTCATTTTAATGGAACTTCAATTGTATGCAACTTATGATTAAAAGATAAACAAGGTTTTTTAATTTTTAAAAAGTCATTATGCCAGCATGAAGAAGCACTCGCCTCTCTCCGTCCCGCAGAGAAAAAAGAATTTCCCGAAAAGAGTTCCCCGTCGCTATCTCAAGATTAAGATTCCAATCTCAAAGCAAAGCGCAGAGAGCAGACGGAAAAACAAGAAGCAAACGGCGGCCAACAAACGAGCGGCTCACCGATCGATACGGCGATGCGTCAGCTGCTCTTCAAACCTTATCACGCGTCGACGGAGGGATAAAAGCCCGCGTCGCGTGCTATTTGCGCGACAAAGGAAGCCCTCCCAGGCCGGAGAAAGAAATTGACATCTGGCCGATTACGCGCGCGTACGCTCGCGCATATATACACGCGTGCGGCGCTGCATTTTTTAAATCTTCATCGGGCGAGAGTTCGATGCAAAATGCATTTTTCTGCTTCTGTTTCTTTTTTCCCGGAGATCCTCTCTCCGCGCTCGATTATGCATACGAATTTTTAATGGCCTCGCTAGGAGAGCTTGGATTCCTCTGTGCAGCCGAGCGATTTCCACCGAGAGCTACGGGGAGGGGGAGGGGGATTCCGATTGGATGCATGCATGAACGATATACCGAGTCTGCGTGTTTCGTTTTATTTAAGTCGCCGGATGCCGGATGTTTTACCGATTTTTATCTGGGAAGCCGGGAGGATTCGATGCTGCGTGTTTTGGGAACGATATGAAATTTGAATTACGCGCGTCGCTCCGGTTTATGGGATTAAGGTTGCTTGAAAATCTGGGGCAGAGAGAATTAGCAATATGTTTTTAAAAATAGCGAGAACGAAGGATTTTTATGTGGAAACAATTTTTCTTTTATGTATAGAAAGAAAAGACCGGAGACTTGAATACGTGTTTTAAAAAGCAAAAGGAGGTAAGCTCCGGAGAACAATTCGGCGAGCTCCCAGTTCGGTAAAAATTTCCAAAAGACCTGTCGGAGTGTGTATTTTCATGCTCGGATGTTTTTCAATGCCGGCGAATGCTCGTTCCTGGCAGAAAAAAATCGTAAAATTTACTCAAATCAATGAAAACTGATCGAATGCAGCCAGTCTCTCGGCGCCGTCGATGAAATCGAAAATGTTTCAGCTCACCTCACCCACATTCACCGGCGACGAGAAGATAAAACACAGTCGAAGGCAGAGGCATTTCCCACTGGCTGCGCTTCAGCCCGAAAGTTATTTCTGCGCGTTTTCATGAACCGCGAAACTCGGGACTCCGGGCGCAAAAACCGAGTCGACACCCTTCGCAGCTCCTCCGCGAGTCCGGGTCATCGGGTTTTACTCGCTTGGCTTTCATCGCTCGCTGCGGCCTATTGCCGAGCCTCGGAATAAGGAAAACATTCTTGTAAACAAAGGTTTATTCATCGGCGGAGCGGCGGCGGGTTCTGCCTAGAAGAAGCCGAGCGACCGCCAACGACACAATGGCCATTGTTGCCCGGCGCTCCGAGGAAATTTAATAAGGAAGTCGCGGCCCTCTCATCGCCCTCTGCATACACGTACGTGCACGCAGTGGCCTTTTTCAGCCTTTCTAGACCGTTTTCGAAATTTCTCGGTCGATAACGAACTCGGCGGGGGTTTTGTTTAGGGTTTTTTTTTCGCGTAATTGCATGAAAGCGCGGCGGGAAAAGACGTGGAGTGCGTTCGAAAGCGCGAATGAATTGCCGGGTTTTTCTTTGTCTTTATAATCCGCGTGATTAAAACCCGGGCTGCTCGGATGCTAATTCTGGAAATGCGATGCGCATCAGTAGAATTATGAGCCGCAGATCCAGCTCCGGGTGAATGCTCGCAATTATGCATTTGATGAGGGCTTTTGTAGCGGGCCATCATAATCAGTCGACGGAATCAGAAGTTGCGGATGTAAATTTTTGTTAATTTTTTTTTTTTTTTTTTTTTTTAACACGACTCTTTTTTCGAAAAAATGTTTGACTACCTCGAGAGAAGAAAATTGTGTTAATATATTGAATGAGATGCACATTTTTACGTAAGTCATTCTTATATAAGTAACTTTCGAAGCGTCCTTTCAACAAAATAATAACAAAGTACATCTCTTCAAACTTGGTGATTTTTCATAGAAACTTCTTTTCTGGTTAAAGTTCTTCGCTACTTTTCAAAAGGGTTCTTACACTCTTTGTCTCCTAACCTCTGTTATATCTCAACCGTTAAGGACTACTTTAAAACCTTCAAGGGAACTTCAAAAGTTGATGCGCAACACATATAATATCACAAAAATTCATTATTAATCCTTATGCAGATTTAATGTAAACATTCGAACTAATCAATTTTCACAGTTTATTCATTACAACGACACAATTTCTTGCGCTCAAAAAACTTGGTATATTTAACGAACGCCCATCGGAAATTCATTAGCGTCCAACGCAGTAGAATCATCCGTGCCAGGTCAGACACTTCCATCAATGAGTAATCCGCATTCACAAAAATCAACGCAGCCGCCAAAGAAACTGGAGCGCCGCAAAAATACAGCCTCGGCCTTATGAAGCTGCAACTCGGATGAAAGGGTTAATACAGCGCGTCGCTCCGCGGCTTAATATCCTATGTAACTGTGCGTGTAAAGAAAGTTTTGTCGTTAGCGAGGAGCGGTATATAGTCCCGTCAACTTACCGTTAACGTGTCTTTCCTCGCGCATGCGGGACGCCTCCAAGTTATTTCCGCGGCGAAACTTTAAGCGGGGCTGATAAATTTTCCGAACATTACGCGAACAAAGGGGAGCCGCGAGTAGGCTAGGCCGAACATTATCTAAACTTTTTCAAAGATCTAATGAAAGTTCTCCGCTCCTCGAAGCCTAGACTGCTCTTTCAGGCTTAAAGAATTTCGTTGAGTGGTAGGAAAATAAAATGGTGTATCTTACTGGGTTTGTTTTGAAATTTTTAGCAATGCGGTAGAAACTGAAAAGAACGTTTGGCAAATGTCGTAGGTTTACCGGGGAAATGGCACGCGAACTTTTTTCTATTGAATTTAGAAGCGGTCTATTAATATTTAAAATGCGAAAAATTGCTTGCGAACTTGGTAAACGATTTTTTGTTTCGTAAAAAAAGTTGTTAAACTAGTTTTGTATCGTAAATATTAATGGAACAGCTAGAATTTTTTACTAGAACTTCTGAACGCTATTTTGGGGTGAATTGTAAATTAGAATTCATGAGTCTAATATATTTTCAAATTTTTTTAATCCCATTTGAATTATTTAAACATCAGTGATGAAGATGATTTTAGAAAAATGTATTAAAATTTATTTTTACTGGATTTATTGAAATTATGTGGTAATTAATAACTTTAAGTAATTCATTCAAATATAAAAAAGCGAATTGAATAATATGTAACAAATATCGTAATTTATTAATTTTAATGAATTCCATACGTTGTACCTGTCATGTCAAGTTTAATTACTTTAAAAGTTATATGCAGCATTTAAATAATCCGTTATTAAATTGACAAAATCTAATTTTAAAAAGTGGTTAGAATACGCAAAAATATCTAACAATTCACGTAAAGTAATCTAGCATGCTTGTCCAATGTGCAATTATTATTCATTATTCCATTGCAGAAAGGTAACTTTTTAAATAAACTTTAAAACGAAACTAAAGCGTAGCATTTCAGCGCAAAATAAAACCTGCGAAACATGGCAATAACAGTCGAAAAAACATTCCCTCGATTCCCCTTGAACCAGAAAATTTATCTCTAAATCCTCGTAACAATAGCGAAAAACCTTATTATCCACTTTAAACATCAGTGGCAGCCTTAAGGTCCAGCAGTAGCCGTTCGCTTGTCCGGCTGAAAATTGCAAAAGTAAATGCAATGGCCAACGCGTCCTGCTCCTAAACTCATTTACCGCGCGCTTTTCCGGCCGATTAAAAAACTTTATACGCGCAATCGCCTTTGTGCGAGCCGGCAATCGTCCGAGTAAGTTTCGGCCTTTATTTGCCCCCGAGAGAGATGCCGACATATCAAAGCGAAGGCTTTGATCAACCGGACGGGCGTCGTCGAGTTGTCGCATTTGTTTGCATTCCAGTTCGTACGCTCATTCTAACTCTTATGCTCGAGGGGCGGCCGTTTGCGGACGTGGAAAGGCGAGTGCACTTCATTTTTA
The DNA here is from genome assembly GCA_900474385.1 of Ormyrus pomaceus. Lineage (NCBI taxonomy): Eukaryota > Metazoa > Arthropoda > Insecta > Hymenoptera > Ormyridae > Ormyrus > Ormyrus pomaceus. Next base: position 103,453 of record UCOM01000078.1, read on the forward strand.
CGGATATGCAAACGCGAAGTTTCGAGCTGAATGTCGCTGTGCTCAAAGGTGAAAGATTGCGTTTTTCGGCTCGACGAAGTTTAGTGGTTATAAAGTTTCGAGCGCACTTTGCCTTTTAAGGTCTGCTTTTTTGTTTTTAACGCGTCTTTTATTTACGTTACGTTTTTATTTACATGAAAATTGCAAGAAAATTGGCTTTAGACATTTTTCTAAAAATTTTTTTAACAAATTCTTTGCTTTTTGAAAGAATTTCCCTGCAAATATTTTCATAGATAAAACTTGAATTTAAAAGCTAAATTTAATAAATAATTTTATAATTTAATATATTTTTAAATATTTATAAAATAAATGCTGAAAACGTCTACTTGTAGATACTACTTCTTTAAAGCCTATATTTATAAGTTCTTTAAAATTGACAAAATTAAATATTTTATGATAAAAAATCCTATAAATGCATAAAGTTTATGTAGCGCTTTCCTAAAATTTATTATTTTTTCAATATTTTGTAAAGATAATGGCATACAAATTTTACCAATGCGTTCTAATAAAACGAAATATATTGCAAACTTTTTAAAAATAACACCAATGAAAGTAGTTTAACGACCTAAAGTAGCCGTCGGCAGCGTAATATAATTTTTCGAGTCAATATAATTTAATAGATCATAAAAAACTGAGCCTCCAAAGGAAACTTAAAGTAGCTTATCCTTTGAAAAAGTTACGGAAAGGCAGGTCATGAATCGTAATAGAAAAGTGTATACTCGTAAATGACATACCCCATCTAAATGGTAATGGTTTATACTCAATAACGACATTTTCATGCAGTACAAAATTCATGTCACAACTTACAAATACATAATAAAAACATGAAAATTCGTTCTTAAAGCGCAATCGTGAATTATACGGCGTTAATTCGCTTGAGTTCAGAAAGAGGCTGACTCGCAAAAACAAGTTGGCAGCTGTGTGTTTTTGCCGGGCACACATCGTAAAACTTATTAGCGAACACTTGCGCTTTCATTTAGCCGAGCTCTTTCTCGGCGAGCGAAACTTTTGCCTCCTCGACGAGAGTTTTTTTGCGTAAACCGCAGGAGCGGCAATCGGACTTGGCTTTTCTTTTCTCCTCTGCGACATCTTTTTAATTTAGCGCACATCCTGGCTGCTGCTGCTGCTGCTGCTTCCAGTTGCGCGACGTCGAGTCACTCTTGTATTCGATAACCGCTAAAGAGGTCATCCGCAAATTAAAGTTTCGCTAATTGCAAACTGTTTTTTTGTAATAGAGATTTTTCATTCGAAATTAGCTGCACATCGCATGAAGTCAGTTACTTGACCTAAAAAGATGCTCGGATATGAAAGATCCGTTTGTAAGGAAATGTCACTCGGTGAGAAATGAAATATCCTCTTCAAATTAAACATTTCATTATTCTAAAATTTAACTGCACGAAGCTTCGGAGCTTATTTCTGAAATTAAATAATAAAATAAATGATAATAAATTCTTCTAATTTAACCCAAAAATCTCTTGCCATTTATAAGAATTAATCTTGATTATGGTTTCTTGACAAATGCTAACAACCCTGATCAGCAAGGGGGTGATTTTTCGAGGTAAACGAGCAGGGAGAAAAAGGTAGACAGTGATGATGAAGTCGCCATCTTAGCCATCAAACTCAGCCGATGCCTCCTCTCTGACAACCAGATCACGAAGATAGAAGGTACCAAAGGTTTACGATGTTGCGGTCATAGAAAAAAGTAATAACGAGCAAGCACGTGCCTACGATAAAGCTGTTCAAACGTGAAAAAAATAGATGGAAAGGAGCTTACGAATAATTGATTAATCTTGCTTTTATTATTGGATGCCAAAAAAACTAAAGTAGTACGAATTTTACGTGACCTATTTTATAAGATAACGAACTGGACTTTTAATTAGAAAAATAAAAGTAGATAGATAAATAATAATCAAATGAGAAAAAGTCGTGAGAAACTATTAATTAGAACCATTCATAAAAATCTTTCAACCGCTGAAACTTTAAAGCCTACTTTTCCGCGAAACAAAAAGGGACATCCACTTCCCAAGAGCCCGAGAAGCTCTTACTTTTTTCCGGAATATCATCGAGGCTTTCGCAAATCTAGAAGTGCTTGAAGTAACACAGCGATACACGGCGGAAGAGACGCGAGCAGGAGCTAGCAAAGTCCGACCTCAACTTGAGAGGATCATAAAAGCGCGAGGGCGAAGAAAAACGACGGTACAAGACGAATAGGTATCTTTCGCTTTGCCCCGCTCCGTCCCCCCCTGCCTCGTAAAACAATGCGAGAAAACGAATGGTCCTCGCGCGGAATGTAAATTTATTACGAAGGCAGGCGCGAGCGGTAGACCTACTTTTCACGAGAGCGCGGTCCACTTCGCATTATCTCCTACGCAAAGTATCAGCCGCGCCTGAGGCATTTAGCGCCTCGCGGAGCAGCAAAGAAATGGCCGCTGGTTTTTTCGAGAGGCTCTAAGTCAACATGGATTTTCTTGGATTCTGGGGAGATTGATAAGGAATGATTGATTGATGTGGGTGAGGGAAGTGCTTGCGAATATGTATGTTATGCGGGGAATCTTTTACGATCCTTTGTGCAATTCAGGAGTGCGAAATATTAACAATATTTAATCATTGCAGAATGAAATTTAGGAACACTTTCGCAATATTTAGACACAAATTGAGTAATATAATGTGAACCAATATAATAATTTTAATAATGATACTTTACTTTAAATAAACTGCAATTATTCCGAATGTTAATTTAAAATTTCTATGTTAAAAGAGCATGAATTCCAACAATTTTAATTAAAACATAAGCTCGGTAAAACCTGCAAACATTCACGAAATTCAACTGCACACGATGCTTAAAGCAGGATTATGCTTACTGTATAAAAAAAAGTTCAAATTAAATTTTTCTCACTAAATTTTAATTTCACTTCCCCAAATGTTCAATTCTCCAAAAATAGCCCGAGAAGATTTTTCCAATTATCATCCCGTCATATTTGACAATCCTCCGCGGTCCATTAGGCTCGCTGAAAAATACCCTTCCACTTCTGTCCATCTATGCCGGACTCGCGTGCTGTGCTTGACGAGAGCAACGGGGAAAAGGGAGGTAAGCGCAGTGAAAGGGATTTCGTTTTCGTAGTCCGAGCGCGTACTCCATTGTCGGGAAATAAGAAGCGCGGCTGTTTTCCTTTCTCTTCTCGTATTTGCCGAGTCCGCTGCACGTCGGATGGGATTTGTTAATATTTTTTTCTACCTTCCGAGTTTACACGCTTATCAAATTAAGATCCGATTAGTTTGAAGTTACACGCTTGGAAGATGGTTTATTACGGAACAGGTTTTCTAAATGAATGAATATAAAATAAGGGAACTTTTAGAGCTTTAAGAACGAACTGTTTATTGAGGAATGGGGACTTTGTATGTGTTTACAATCTGTAAAAAAGTTATTTTCAGAGTAAGGTTTTATTTTTCGAGGATGTTACTTTAGTTTTATTTCGCGGGAGGCAATTAAAAGAGCAAGTAATCGAACTGAAAATAAAGTCTGAAATTGTTTTCGTAATGCTCAAAATCACGTTATTATTTTCCGAAGCTTGAAAACGAAAACTAGGCTCCCTAACTGTGTTAAATTTCCATGCCTTTCCAATCAAATTGGAAAGCGAAACAATTGCAGATAAATAAAAATTGAAGCAAGGCAATTTAAGCGGCGCTTCCCATTCGACGGGGACAAACGTCGGGGCGAGCAATAAAAACGCTTCCCTCTACAGCGATTCCGTAAAAAAAAAAAGTCCCGTACAAGACATTAAACGCGATACACCCACTTGGAGCTTGCAGGCTCGCAAGCTCGCAAACGAGAAAAATATATAGCCCTCCTCGGAAGATGCCTAATCCTTTCTCCTCCCTTTTATGCGGAAGCTAATTCACTCGGAGATTCGCTTCCGCCGGACGCGGAGACCTTTCATGCTCGCAGCGGAATCGGTAGGAAAAAAGTTCCTCCGAGCGCGCAGCCTACATTTATTGCCCTCGTCAGCCAATTACGGTTGCTCTTTTATAGCTGCTTCTTCCGGGGCCCCTCGATTTCTGCGAGGCCTACCTCTCCCCTCTCTCTCTCTCTCTTTCTCCTCGTAAATTCCACCGAGTCCTTCCGCTCCGCCGAAGAGATGAATGCTCCGCTCGCTACCCGATCTCTATGCTTGATTAATGCTCTGCGTAAGTGTGCGTTGGTGCTCAAGTTGGCTTACTTGACTACGACTGGAGCTTTGCTGCGAGGAACAGCCGCGCCGCATTATAATTTGACTGCTTCCGAGATGAGCCGCTGACTTTTTATTGCGAGTCAAGAGCATATCTCGCAATTATTTTGGTTAATTCTTTTTTAGGGCCGTTTGATTCGGGTTATGTGGTAGTATTATTTTATTTTAAGAAAATAGAAAAACAAAAATATCAAGTTTTATAAGCTGTTTAACTTGAATTTTTTTGGTTTATATATAAATCTGGAATTGATTTATTCTGATAAAATGATTTGATTACACTATTTTAATCTGTATAAAAGAAAATTCAATTAAAGTAATATTTTTACGCACTGAAAAATAATACGATGAAAAAAGTTAACAAGTTCGTTATTTTTCAAAAAGGTTTTAATAGTCTCAAATTAATTTTCATTTTGTTTTGCAACAAAAAGTGAATGGCGCCTGATTTAAATATTTTTATACCAAATTGCGATAAAAGCGCATGATTTCAAGCTTTTATTGTCGATCGAGCAATAAAAATATTATTAAAGCTAAAGGTACCACGCGAAAGCTTTATATACGGAAACACATATTTTACTTGGTCCGAAGCTGTTAACTTTTCAAACGGAGCAATTTAGATCAAATGCGAAAAATAAAATGCAATTTATTCTTTCTCATTGAACTCGTTTCTGCCCCCGGAGTCCACGTGGCTCTGCAAAACACATAATTTCAGCTTCCATTAGAGTAAACAGTAAAATTAAAATAAAGCAAACGTATTCTTTAAATAATTAGCCAACCGAACGGATCGATATAACTCCCGAGCTTATAAAACGCGCGCGGCGGCTGTGTGTATTTGCGCAATAAGCGGGGGAATTGAATGAAAAATAATAGGAAGCCTTTATGAAATGCTAACTGTGTATTGCGAGCCGAAAGTGCCGGCGCTCGAGTGGTGCCGAGTGTTTCGGGTTTATGGGGCGCCGGTCCTGCCAGCCGCGTGTGCGTTTTATTGCGCGGTGATTTAAGTAGGGCGGCGCTGCGCCTATTTTCGGAATACGCTGCATAATGTCAACTTATTGCGGGTGTAATTATTATTCATAAAGCTGATTTGATCGCTTCGCAGAGCGATATTAATCAAGCAATTTACAACTTAGCGGTTTAAATGTTACTGCAGGGTAAAATCGGGTTAACAGCCGTTAAACGATTCTGCAGATTCAGATTTTTATAGTTTTTTTTTTATTCAAAATGTATAAAAATTTGATTTGCTTCAATTCGTTACTGTACGTAGATTAAGTGTTTTATTGGACACATAAATAAATTTGCATAACGTTTTATGAACATTTTTTATTCGTATGATAATTTAAAAGATATTTTACTCAATAATCTATTTTGCTATTTTATTTTCTTAAACTAAACTGCCATTTTATTTTCTTTTCCGTGAAAAAATTCAGTTAGCGTCGCCAGATGGTTATCGGAAAATGACCGACGATTCATACAGCGCCTCACGCATGCGGATTGCATAAAAAAAAAAAAGAACGCAGCAGTGTCGAACGAAATCTACATGACAATTTAGACCGACTGAGTCGGTGGAAAAAAAAAACAAAATTGTGTGTGGACGGTTCGCCAGAAAAAGTGACAATTGACGTTCAGAGAATTTAATGCAGGTCATTTGTTTAATAGGCTAACCACGTGTGCATAATCGACGAGAAATTTTTTTTACGCATGAAGTTACAAGAAAACTAGAGCGGAGAGAAAATAACTGTGTATTCTACGTTTCAAATTTGAGTAAATGGGGCGCTCGAAATGATATAGTTTAACGCAAGCAATTGAAAAGTTTATTTTGAACCGAAATAATTGATTGCATTTTTTTCAATTTTCACATGGACTTGTCCTACTTTTAAAATTGTATTTTTTTTTTTTTTTTTTTTCGAAAAATCGAGAACATTGTAACGAATCGATGAGAATGGAAAAGTTGGATAGATAGTTTTTGGGGTATTATGGTGTTGCAATATTTGCGCTCGGTGTAAAATCACTATTGCTCGTTTCGTAGAGTGATGTGGCGATCGATTGATTGAAAGAGTTCGATTGATATGTATAATTGAAAAAACTGATTGGAGGAATCACTCATGCAGAATCGAAAGGGAATCTATGTATGCTGTATCAATTGATTTTTATATTATTGTCGGAGTGACTTTTTTCGAACACAATTTTCTTTTCCGCAAAAGAAAGGATATTATTCGAAGGGCAAACTAGATATATTATAAATTTCAGTATTTCAATGTAATTAATTACTAGTAGTAATTACTAGTAGTAGTAGTAGTAAATATGTACGATATTATTCGATTATGTTTCAGACACTAAATACATTTCAGGTTCAATTTTCATTTTGAACAGATTTTTTTTTTTAATAAGTAAAAGCTTGTACTAAATAATTAAAGGCTAATTATAGAATATATTTATGTATTCAAAAAGAAGTAAAAGAACCATTATCAACAGTGTTGGATCCTGACTTTAAAGACGTAAAAGTATGTTAAGTGTCAACGCGTCGATTCCGAAACACGCTTGCGCCTTAATAAACGGACTTTTCTGCAAACGTTTTTTTATATTTTTTCTCAAAAATATAAAACACCTTTGTTGCAAAAACGCATAAAGTTTCGCGAGAGGTCTTCGCTGTCGCTTAGTGCGTAGATATGTTTTTACGTTTCTGCTGAGCTACTTTTACGACTTCCGTCAACAGCTGAGAGGAAGGTTTACACAATGGAATATGACGTCTCCAGCGATGATTATTCAGCTATTATGTTACCGGGTAAAACGTACACTTTCATCATTCAAGAATCATAAAATTCAAGAACGGAAATAAAGATTTTTTTATGCGAAATTAGCAGGATGCACTTAAAACTTCAAAAGCTCATTTTAAAAAGCTCTTTCACTCTCAAAGAGGGGCGATAAATTCGCTTATTTCTAATGGGCAACTTAATTTATCTAACTATTTTATCTATTTTAGTTTTGCAATTAAAACAAGTGATTGGTGATAAACACCATTTCCGCCAGACTCCTTAAGCTTTACAGGGTCGACATGGCCCTGGTTTAGTGCCCACTTTTTTTTACAATCTCCGTCTGTGTATGTGTGTAGAATCAATTACATTAGTAGAATGTATATATACAAAGGTTTTCGATATTTCTGAATATGAAATCGTCATTAGAATTTCTCTCCCATGTTTGATTAATTAATTTTTTTTAGTATTTAATTTCGCTCGCCACGTTTGATCCGCCATCTTAGTCGTAAAAATGTTCAATTTTTGACTTTATATTCGTTTCAACGACATCAAAAACTCCCAAAACGATATTTTTGTCGTGTTAGTAAAAATTAAAATGTTTTTTTTTTTTTTTTTGTATTTTATTGTATTGGCCAAAGTTCTCCAGACAGGCCTGGACACTTTAGTAGCCACTTGGGTATGACATATTGAGTCTATTCATAAATCAATTAACCGCATCTGTCATTAACAGAAAAATGCCGGCCCTGTAAAGGTTCATCCAAAGAGGGTGACGTATTGCGAAACGCACTTAGGAGAACATTCGTCTGCAATGACGTCAAAGACGTTCGACTCTCATTATCTCCAATTGCTTTAGGTGTCCATCTCTTTTTCCTCGGCTCAGATTTTCGTTCATCCTCTCAATTTCTCATTCTCCTGCACTTTGTTTTAGGGCAAAGGATCAGGCCCAAGCCCGCAATCACTCGGCTTCGTCGAATTATTGCCCCGGCTTTCACTGTCGTATTTCAGAACTTCCAACTTACCCTTTACTTTCCACTGCTTTCAGATTCCGAGAAGTTTCTGTTACAAGGAGTAATACCGAGGGATTTGATTAAATGTTTTTTTTTTTTTTTCTTAAATTTGATGAAAATTTATTTGTTTTTCTTCGGGTTTGTTATCTATGCTTTTAGCAAACCGTTCCACTATCTTACGAGGAGGTAATGCTTCCTTTCGAATTCTTTTTCATTTTAGGTTTTTGGTTTCTTTTTATTTTTTCGCTTTATGACAAACGAACTTTTTCGCGTAGCTTTAAAAGCTTTGAATCCAACCGTCGGTATGTAAATAATATTGTGTATTCTTCTACCTTATACAGAGTAATCGAATAAGAATAATTTAAGCATTTTATATAATACGCAAAAAAATAGTATTAAAATTCAATTGTACAAAGTATTTGTACAGTTTCATTAAAGAACGCTTTGAAGTTCTCCACAAAAGACATAAATTTTAATTTGAAATTTCCTTTATCTCATTTGACATTCTTCTTGTATATTTCTTTCGCATTCGCTCTTTCTATTCATTACGTTCCCTGCGCAAGTCCGCTGTACTCCGACTCTTCAGCGTCACTTCCCCTCCCCCTTTCTTTTTTACCCGTCTCTCGGGCGCGAACTCGGAGTGTAGTCTCAGCACAATTGAGTCAGCAACGGGTGGGTGATTTCTTCTCTCTCTCTCTGGTTGAAGAAACAGCGGCGAGAGATGAGGTCGAGGCGCGTCAATGAGCAAGAAAACCGAGCGTATCAACGCGAGCCTCGTTGCTCTGGGAAAGTCTTCGACGGGAAAAGTCTCCGACACTCCGACGAAGGAAACCGCAAAAAATTTACGGGAACGAAGATAACGGCTGGCTCGGGCCGCATTTTTACCCGCTCTGCCTTTTTGCCGCGGCGCGACAAACTTTGCGCTCGCAATTCCATCTTTTTACCGCGCGGGAGACCGTCTGATTAGCGTTTTATGCGACGCGTCATTTCAGAGAATTCCGGCTGGCTCGAGTAAAAAGTAGATTAAAAAGGCGAGAATCGAGTGCTCAAATACGTTTAGTGGGTAGTTAGTTTTTTTGCTGCGAAATGAAGAAAATTGGCGCGATCGTTAAGCTTTCAATTTCGGGTTAAATTTGACCTTTAAAGCTTAAAACGAATAGCGAATACATAAACATTGTAATTCGATTCAGCGCGATATGTCAGTGAATTCTAGAAATTCTACTCGAAATTCTATTTAAAAGAAAACAATTTATCAAATTTTCGAATCTATTAATTATAAAATTAAATTGAAAAAAACTGATTTCTAGCGTTTACACGATCCATCTAAATCCATCAACAGCGAAAATAATCCACTGCATTTGAATAATCATTAAATAAATACAAATTCTTTCTAGCCCGCGGAAACATCATTCATCGTAGCTCACTTAACCTACATTGCACCTTGAAAGCTCGCTCATTAAATTACGAAGTCTGCTGACAGCGTTGATTTCTCGCGCAGGATGGCGCGGAAAAGCATTCCATAATCTCGCTGTGATAATTGAAAGAAACGATCTGTTGTAGCCGCGGGCAAGTTTTAAAGGTCCATAATTGATGGCGCTTCAAGTTGCCCGATGTATGTGTACTGCCGCGGGTAAGTTATTCCTCCTCTGTCCGTTCAAGAACTGCTAAGCTCCGGAAACTATGAAATAAAGCGTTTTAATATGAGCTCCGCGGACTTTTTCCATAGTCTAGACTAAGCGGAATAAAATGAGTGAATCCCCCACTCGTCTATTTTTACTCCAGATTTTCCAATCGGATTACCTGGAGGGGCAGAATTTCAGCTGCTTTTCCATCTTTTTTCGAGAGCTACTTGCATACCCGTGCAGAACATACTTTCAGCAGAAAATATTCCGCTGGTTTTATGATCTACGACGGGGAGTCTTTAAGTATTTTGTTAGAGTTCGTATCTCTGAATTGTGGATACCAGAAAATAGTAGAAAGTCGTGTGTGCCTTAAACAATATTTATGTATTCAGAAATGGAATTAAGGAAGATATAAAACAAAATTAATAACTAGCTTCGTTACTTTTTAAGCGAATTTTACGGCTTATAAGTGAGATGAGATCAAACTAAGATATCGTAATTTACTTTAAAACCTTAATGAATATCTGATTACTGTAGTGAATTGAATTCCACTTAAACGTAGTGCCCATTTTCTCGCCTCATTTTCTCTGAAAGTTTTTGCTTCTTCTACCAGTCTAGAATTATGTGTCATTACTTGTGGTACTTACTTTTCTTGACCACTTGATCAACTTTACTTCCTCTTGATAATATATCGCGTAGTTTTCAGGATTTGTTAGAGCTTACTACGTCTGAATAGCTATATGTGTTTTGGATTTTCTGACTTTATTCCTGATATTTTTCAACCAAAAAATGTTATGGAAAAGAAAAAAATAACTGGCCTGAAATATTTTTATATTAATAATTTCATAAATATTCAAATTTATTCTGGGAAGCAATTTTAGAAAAATAATAATTCAAACGAAATAAATAATATAATAATGCAATCCGAATTTCTAAGCTACATTCAGTTTGGTTTTCCCCGCCTCTTATTTTCTCCAATTATAGTAAACTTTACTACTACTTCGGAAGAGTATCCCCGAAGCCTCCGCCCAATGCACATCTGCATTATCTCGAAACATTTATCTCAACATCTCATGTAATATTCATAAAAGCGTTTGTAAATAACTGGTTCATTTTTTTCCCATCCAGCGGTCTTTTTCTCTCCGCGGAGTGCAACTAAGTCACTTTCCGGTGGTAACCTCGTTTCAGCAAAGAAAGTACACACTTAAAAGAGGTATAATGCACAATAAGGTTTCCATGCATAATTTATGAAGCCTCGCGCGATCTCCCGCTCCGCGTCAGTGACTCTGCCTCATCCTTCCTCTTTTACCCGCCCCCCCCCCTTTAAGCCTCTAAATGCCCCGCGCATGAATTTACCATCTCATTGACTTATTGCTCCTCGGCGCGATTCATAATTGAGACTTACAAGTAAATAACTTTTGAGAGCTGCCGGCTTTCGGAGCAATTCGTTTTTGCCTGACCTCTAAGGCTTTCCAGGACTCACGGAGGCAGGACGGATGCTGATAACGTACGTTATAATGACGCACGGCTGAGTTGTACTTCAAGTTAAATTGTCTGGCTCTAATTTTGAAATGAGTCGCATTAAAGTACGAATTCATTTTTGGCTTTTTCATAAAGAAATTTTATGACTTTAAATTTTACTTTTTCTCTTTTTATTGAAATTGAAATATATAGTTCATTCACAGCTTCGATAGTAAAATCTCGTTATATTTTCTAGTACAATATTTCAGATGTAGATAATTGCTAAATATGAATGTTATATTTTTATTACTATCTATTATTAATAATGGAAATTTATTGAAAATACATTTTTTATTGCTGAATATTTATTTCCCGAAATTTCGTTTTCATTTCTATATATATTTTTAAATTTAAAAATTCTTTTCATTCGAGTTAGAAATATCGAATGGACCATTTTTTACCGTCGCCTTTTTTCAAAAATGAAAAGATCCCATATTTCATATACGGTCTACAAATGCAAGTACGCCTTTAAATGGAAAAAAGAAATCATACACAAAATTCTAAAATCTACTCCTCCCGAGTTTCCAAAGCATTAATCCATTCCTTAAATTCATTTATCGCAGAAGTGATTTTGAATACCTCGCAGGCGGCGCGTAAAGGCAGATTTTTTACAGCGCTCGTAAACCAAGAGTCCGAGGGACGCGCGCTCCTCGACTCGCTATACGATCTCCGCTCGCTCATACATTATCAAAGTGAAAATATATAGCCGGTGGATTTGTCGCGCCGGAAAATCTCGAGTTTGTCTCCGGGGAAAAGGCGCGGAGGCTGCAGCAGAGTCGCGTCCCGGAATCGCTGCGAACACGTTCCCTAGAGCGACCCTAAAACAGATCCGAATTGGAAGCGTGACCGAAGTTTATTGCAAATAGTTGCGATATAGCCTCGCGGAAATTGAACGGACCGCTGTCGCTGTTCCTTTGGGCGTCTGCGGGATATCTCGTGTGTGTGTGTGCGCGCGCGCGTGAGGCGCGAGGAGGAGTCGATTAACGGAGGCACAAAGGGTCAGTTTGGCCCACGGTTTTATCCCCCTCTTCGTTTTGGACTTTCTCGCAGACGCCGGGCTATGAGAGTTGCGGTGCACATGTATGTAATGGCAGTGGGAAGGGATAAACAGCGAAACTGATGAAATTGGCTGTTACTTTTACGTTGCTGCATTTTGCTGTTTCGAGTTTTACTGTGTTGCAGGTTATTCGCGTTAGAACTTTGTCAATGATGCGAATTCGAGCTGCTTTAGTTTCTCGATTAAATACATTTTTCTATTCTTTGTTCAGAAGAACATTCTTTTTATTCTTTTTATGCTAAAACAATGAAAAACTAAGCAAAACAGTAATTATTTTGAATAATTTAATTTAATTTGAATCTATAACTTTCATATAAGAATCAAATATAAACGAGTTGAAATCAATTGAATCAAACTTTTTGTTTCTCGTTATTTTTAAACAATTGATGCTTTATCTTGTTCACAATTTAACAAAAATTTTCTTTGAAAGAACCGGCAAATGGTGTTAACGTCAACAACTTTTGCCTTAAACTCATTTTATTGACTCTGTGAAGAAGGAACTTACGCGAAAATATTACATTACAAGTTTTTCTTTTACGTATTTCTTATTTTTTTTTGAAAATGTTATATTTCCCAGAATAACTGTATAACTAGCCCGCATTTGAAAAAATATAACAGAAACCAAGCATTTTTATGCTATAAATAAAACTTCGTCAATATTATTTTGATATTAAAGGATAATATATCTTTATTCTTAACAGAAGAAATACGATAGTTTCGTCTATCGTAAAATTTAAAAGCAAGTCCAGAAATAGGAATTTTTTTTTTACATATGACCAAAAAAATAAACTTATAAAAGCCAATAAATATTAAATTCATAACTTATCCAATTTTACTTAAAAATAATAACGAATTTAGCCACTTAAGCCAGTCAATTCGAAGTAAACGCAAGCAATCTCCACATTTGACGCCTGCTTTTTCTTGATTTTACGAGGTCATGCTCGTCCAGAGAATTTCCGCGCTCGCACACCTACATCTACACATACGACCATCCGCACATTCGGACGGGAGGAATGGCTGAGTTCTCCAGGCTGAAAATCTTGAATTTTCCAGCCACTGCGCCACTCCTGCCGGATATTGCTCCATTGACTTGAAAGAGAGAAGTACGAGAGCCAGGCCAATCTCGAGGTGGCTCGCGCATTTAAAAGAAGCCACTCCGTAAGGAGTTAAGAGTGGCCGTTGATCATTTTTAACCTCTTGTACGCTGCCTTCTGATTGAGACCTTAACAGAAAACAGCGGCTTATTTTTAAAGCTATATTGACACTAAATATTTCTACGTAATGAAATAATGTCTTGCTCTAATTTTGTAATATGAATTTGAATGTTAGACATTATAATTTGAAGAAAAAAAAATTGATCAAGTTTGATAATTTTTCTAAAAATATTATTATTGCAGTTTTTTGTATATTATAAATTTACAAGCGGGAAATCGCATTTCTTCGAGTAATTATAAAAAATGAAGAAAAATATTTAAATTAGAGTGAAACAACATTGGAAGTAAGTTCAAAAATAAATCTGTCACTTAAATCCAATAACGTAATTAAAGAAATATTACATTAAGGAAATATTCTAGAAAGGTTAAAACTCAATTTAAAAACGAGTTATAATTAAACAAATTAAATACAATTAGCGAATTCCATTTTTGTACAAAAATATAAGGTTAAAATAATAATTCAAAATTATCTTTTATAAGTAAGATTAATTTAATGTTCTCAAAGAAATCTAAAATTTATTAAAGATTACTTTTTCTTATGCCTCCGATGATATATGAGAAGTTGACGCCTGAAATCAGTATTCCATGGTTCGCGTAAGGCATGACGTACGGCGGAACGTCGTTGCGCTCGTTAAATCCTGGCTTTTACTGGTCCATTCTTTTTGTTGCGCGGAGTGTTTATCGCAGTCTTTGCAGGCCAGTCGTGAATAGGACATAAATTCAGCATTTTTTTTCTTAGGACGTCGCAAAAAGCTGCGTTTTCTTTTTTACTGAAGATGTTGCTTTTTTGTTTGTCACATTTTTTATTACTGGAGTTAACATCATCAGATTATACTTTTAAGGGGAATCTTTGGTTCACTTATCTTTATTAGTTGTTTCATGTCGCAATTACCACTAATAGAATTCTAATAGAGAAGTAGTCTTTCAGCAGTGAAGTGCAAGTAGTATGAGTCAATTTTCGCCAGCCTTATGATTTAAGAGATAAAATATAAAATATAGATTATTCAGTTATTTAACATTGAACAAAAATATTAAAATGTGTTTAATAATACTGTTATAATCCATTTTTGATTTAAATTTTTCAGGAAACGCGAATAATAATTTTTTGAATATTCAGAGTTCCGAACGATGTAAAGCAGTTGCAACTTGAGATAAGGCTCTTACGTTCTTTTCTTTTTATGGGTGAAAAATGTTCAAGAGGTTCTAGAATGTAATTCAAGAAGTAACGTAAAATTGGGAGGAAAGGAACGAAACTAACCAAGGAGTACTCAAATCTATTTCAAAAAATTTAATTTCAATTGTACTTGAAATATAAATTTTTCTTTTCGTCTTATTTTTGTATAAACCTTCATATATTTGAATATTAATATTGAACGTTTTAGCATAATAACGTAAATTTAGTTCATTTTCTGCTGCATTTATTTAATTTTCAATTATAATGTATAAGCACTTCATTTTTTTAGACAGAAGTCCCTGCTTTTTAACTGAACAAACGATGAAAATCGTGTACTTCGCGCATACAGATTTAACATAAAGTGCAGTTCATAATTCAAATCTCCATTAGGTTTTCTCTTAAATTTTCAGCGCGCATTTGCATTCACGCACGCAACAAATTAAATCACGTCCTGATTCATTAATTTTTAATCCTCTACTCATCCCAACTCCCACCGATTTAAATCAAGCCGAAATAATCGAAAAAAATTTCTTCTCCGTCAAAGTCCAAAAGTAGGTTGCACCTCCTTCTGTGTGCATCCCCCCTTTGCGAAGTATCAAAGGTCAGCAGCATCCAGGACAGTGAAGTGGGCCGAAGGAAAACGAGATGGAGGGCTATAGGTGTGACACAAGGCTCGGACTTGCTAATGGAAAATCGCAACTCTTTTGTCGTGTTCCAGAGGACTTGAGAACCGGTACGTACCAGCAGCAGCTCGGCGGTCCTTTGAGGGTTCCGCACCTGAGGCATCATCACGTCGCTCACAGGGGCCCTTACTTTGAAAACGCCGAGGGCCAGGAGATCAATCGGCTGCATAAGGTCGCCCACCTCGGCGACACCGCGCTACTCGACTGCCGAGTCGCGATGCTCTTCGAGAAAACGGTAATTATGCATGAAGATGAAGCCTGAGAGATGGTAATCGGATTTCACGCTCCGCCGGCGACCGGATACAGCCGCTGTCATCTGATAGCCGCTCCCTCCAATCGATAATTGACTTCTCTTTTGATTCACTCTTTTTTGCTACTATTTGAGTCAAAATATTTTAAAACGTTTGTAAACTTAATTTTTTCTCATATTTTTCTTTATTAATGCAGTATTCTTTATCAAAATATGCGTTGTTTCAAAATCATGGCTAAATAATATTTGCGTTAAAGTACCAAATGTAAATAAAACGTTGAATGGGAATGAAACGCGAAAGAAATAAATTTCGAATTAGATTCGTACATTAATCTTGAATAAAATGTTTTTTATTTTTATTGGAAAATATACTGTTCGCGAATATTTATCCATAAGTTCTTAAAAAATAAAACCAATATTTGCTTATATTATTTACATTTTGTTCGCGTTTCCAAATTTTACAGACTCGATATTCAAGCTGTAATACACTTAATAATAATTTACGTATGATTAATATTAATATAGTTTTATCGCTGAACTGTCAATTTTCGTTAATATAATTCATTCATTGTAATACAACAATAAAATCGGGTTTCACAATTAAGCGCAACTTAATTACGCAAATACGCGATAGAGGCTATTGTTCAAAGCTCAGTTTTCCACTGCACGTTTCCAGAATATCGATCAGATGCAGGTTTATTAATTTCTACTGTTTGTTACGTACATAGTGTAGATGTTCCGATTACTGCTTGCACTCCTATGACTGTGGTTGTAATTTGTAACGTGATAATTGCCTATATTAAATGATTCGCCAAAGGATGTATTATTCAATTATATTACTCGCTTATTTTTAGTAATCTTTTCGTTTTTTTCGGTTCAATTAATCGTTTCCGTTTTTAATTTTTTATAATATTAAAACGAACTTCCACATTGCATTGCATTTAAAAATATTTCCCAGATTCTAGCTTGTCAACTATTTAAAATTCGTTTTAACGCACCATCATTTTTATTTAGGTGATGTGGGTACGACAAAGTCCAGATCAAACGCTACTGACTATCGGTAATGTGACTCATATAGAAGACCCGCGCTACTCCGTCAGATTCAAGTATCCAAACAACTGGCGACTGGCGATCTCGTCGGTTCAAAAAGAGGATCGCGGTTTGTACGTCTGCCAAGTGAATACACATCCCCCTAAAATGCTCGTTACCAACGTCACGATTCTAGGTAAAGATAAATTAAGAAATTATTGTTTTAGACAGCCTTTTTTGATGGATAGTTTTTTAAAAAATAAAGTTGATAAAAGAATGCTGGAATTAATGGTGATTGATAGAATTAACCTGGTTGCGAAATTGTCGAGGGCTTCGCATTTTCGATAAAACAGTTCGAAATCGGAAAGTCGAAGCTAATCCCACCAATTATTGAAAAAATTTTATGTCTAGGTCACTGCATGAAAAGCCGAGTTAAAAGAATAATCAGATGAACTATTTTTCTTTGTGCTCCGTATCAAACCATTATACCGCTTTATAGAAGATTACAAAAATATATAAAGCTCGCACTTCGATTATCTTGCGAATTACTTTCTTTTTTCATATTTATTTATTTTAGATTGAAAATTGAACTAAATCGTATACTTTATTAACATAAAACCTTTAAAAGAAGTTAGGCAAGCATTAATTATACTTCACCTGTTAAAATATTCAGAAACAACGAGAACCGTATCCTTCTTACTTAGCTTAATTAATTGAACGAACAAGTATCCGCGACTTTCGTTGGTAAGCTTTCTTTCCGAAGGAAAAGAAACACAAACATTTTGATAAAGTGGTCCAGACGCAACTCTCCGAAAGAGAGAACGGAAAAGTAGTTAAAGGCGCAGTTCAGTGATGATATCAATAGGAAAAACAACGTTTACCGAAAGAGTCATTAGAACTAGCAAAAAGCTGTGAGAGACTGAAGGAAAAGCTCTGCTCCGAACTACTTGACTCTTATTCATGACGCTTACATTGAGTTGCGCGTAACTTTTCCTCGTCACTTATTCGTCAGAACTTGGCTTGCAGCGGCAGTAACAGAAGCCGGCTGTCTGGTCGCTCGAAAGTTGCGTAAAAAAAGAAAAAAGTTCCCCGTTAATCCGTTTAAGTTGCCGAAACTTTCGTCACCGTGCTGAAGCCAAGAGGCACGAAGCTACTTTTTCTATCTCGGCCTTGCCGCTTGGATTTACCATAGAATTTAGCGAATGTAGAGTTTACGAATATTTTTGGCTCGAATCTCGTAAATTTTTTTTTTTAACATTTGTATGTGATATAAATGCAGTAATGTAAAAGGTTTTTTCGAGCTGATTTTAATGGAAATTGTAATCGATAATACCGAGATACAATTTTAATACATGATGGAAAGTGGAAGTAAAATTTTAATAATGATTTTAATAATGAAACTTCTAATAATTAATAAGCTTTCTAAAAAGGTCCCTTGGCGTTAATTGTTCGACAAAACTTTGCTACTGGAATTTGGAAACTATAATCCTGATTAAATAAAATTTTAATTGAAGATTAGTTTTAATTAAAGTTCGTAGATTCTTAGATGGTGAAGTAATTTAAGCGAGACTTTTGGATCTGCTATTTATCAATCATATTAAACCTGAATGGAAAAAGCTATTCTTATCGAAATTAAAAATGTTAACATATTAATTTATTAAAATTTGCTTCATCCTAGAGGAAGCTTTGTGATAGTAATTTTTGGAGTTGTTCTAAAAACCTGTTATAATTGTATTTTAGGGTGTCAGGAACAAGAATAAATGGTTTTTGAAAAATGTCTGTATGGATGTTCGTGTGTGTGTGTATATACACCTGGATCTCAGCTTCTACTAAAATAGACATATAAAAATAAAATAATAATATAAAAATAAATAATTCATTAAATATAGAATAATTTGAAATTATGTTGTTAAAATCGATTGTTTTTAATGAATCTCGGAGATAATATTCGAACGATAAATTAGTTAGGAGGAAGCTAAGTGCCAATGAATTGGCAGCGGTTTTATTAAAGGCATGTTATTTTGAATAAGTTCTTTGATGTATTAAGAAGTAATAACATAATCCATATCTTTTCAATTACAATTATAATTACGTGAAATTAATAACAAGTTTTATTTATCCTCGGCAAATTTGCATTAAATATAATTTGATAATTAAATACGTTCATATATATTTTAAATTATTAATCGTTTCATTTCTGATAAATCTGTTTAATTTATGCATAAATTAACATAATTCTAAATCTGATGCAAAATATGCATTACACTGTATAACCAGACTAACTCAATTAACATTGTTTACTACTAGATTGACTTCAATGGTATAATGTAACTATTACGTTTCCATGCACAAATAACAAAAGAAATATTCTAAATGTACTAAATCCTCGATACAGTTGAAGTAATAAACTTTTGAATAAATACTTACTAACACCCTAGTACACGCCATTTTTAATGCTTTGAAGTTAAATATTAGCATTTCTTGGTCATTTATAGCACTTTTTTAAAAAATGGCCAATTTTTGCTCTAAAAATGTTTTCAATTTCTACCAGGGCAATTGTTTAACTAAGTAAACGCTTAAAAAAACATTTCTTCTCAAAATAAAACTCCCGCAAACATCATACTGAACACTCCTGAGTATTTATTTGACCCCATCCGTACGCGAAGCCGAAAAATCCCTTCATCAAAAGGCGAAAAAACTCCGCGAGGCGATTGAGTGCAATCGTAGGCGGTGTTTGTTTGTCGTCTCTTCTCCGCGGGGCGACCTACTTTCTATGGGAAAACATACGGGTAATAGTCGCGGCTCGTTTATCTCTGAAAGCTTGCCTGCAGCATCAACAGCTTCCTCCCTTTAGGTAGCAGCAATATTAATCGTACGCCGACGCTCCTTGTCGTTACGTATACCTTAATGTGACCTCATTCAATTAGGTCTGAATGCACGAGCGTTTCCCCGCAGCGCGCGATCCATCATTTTTCAGCTCCTTGCATTGTGATCGCTATTTTGTGGAGCGTCCGCGAGTCATGGTTTGTTAAAAGTTTTCTTTAAAAACTGTCGAAGACTTTTATTTTTTAGAGAAAATAGAGGATTTTTGCTAGATTGAGGCTTTAAAAGGGGAGGCTATTTCTCCGTTGTTCAGCGAGGTAATATTTATGGCGCTTGGCGGAAGTGTAATTATATAGTTTCCCGCGAGAAAATATTGCGCAGATTAGAGACGTTTCATTTTTATATAATTTTAAAAGTTAGCGTTTTTCAGTTTGAAGAAGAGTATTTATTTATTAAGAAATATGGGAGAAAACTTTTACTCTTGAAGGGAAGTTAATTAACAGATTCAACAAAAACGAAAAGTTCAATGTTACTACTAAGAGACAGCGTATCCTTCAATAAAGCTTTCGTAGCTTCTTGATAGTTTCGCTTTCTTTATAACTTTGAAAAGTAACTTATTAGACATGAATTGAATTTCAAAGAAATTAACTTGAAAGTTTTTTATTTTAATAACTGGGCTTTATTTTCGTCTTAAAAGTTGACAGTTTGTAAAAAGAAAACAACAATTCTTTGTAAAAAAAAAAACTGTTTTCTAGTTTTAAAACGTACATTGCAAAAAAATAAAAATAAGGGCAAAACGCGAATATAAAAGACACTGTAAAAACGTGCACATAATGAAGCTGCAAATACACGGCAGAAATAAATTTTTTTACGCCCTCTTCATATGCATCTGCGAACTTGTTCCTCACCGAATCAATAATATAGCACATCTATCTATCAATATTCATCGCACGATTCCTCAGGCTGCTAATTTCATTCAAAACAGAGATCGTTTCTCAAGTTTCCGCAAGTTGTTGGTGCGCCGTCAGAAAGCAAAAAACCGGGTATCTGACGTTGATGTTGACCGACGTAATGGAAAGCTTCCTTCCCAACCTCTTTCCTTACCCTCGTTCAAAATTTCCACTCGAGAGTCGGGTCGAACTGCTGGATGATGGCCCTCGATTAAAATTTCGTCGGCGCGAGGATTCAATTAGAACGAGAAGACGCGACCTTTTTTTTTCGGTGTCACGGCTGTTTCCCGGAAGTTTAGAATCCGCTCGCGGCGCGAGCAGCGTTTTAAATACCGGTTAAAACGCCCCAGGTGCGCAGCTTTTTCTCCATAATGTTTATTTTCTCTTGACGCGCGCGCGCTGCTTCTGAACACGTCTCCCCTCCTCCCCCACGCAGGCGAGAAAAACAATGCGGCCTGCCTTTTTTTGGGGCTTAAGCGCGCGAAAATAGTGCAGGTTTTAAATGCGCGAGAGATTACGCGGAGTTGATGGTACACCTATTACGTGTATGTAACGTGCTTGCAGTGAATAATGTTTTTGTTTGTAAATTTTCCGCGAGATTTCGTTTTTGCGGAATCTTGGATAAAATTACTTACGCTTTTTAATTGTTAAATTGATATGATAATGGAATTGCATGCTGAAAAGTAACTGTAATTTATACATGTTTGAATTTCGAATATGTTATAATAAACTTTACACGACTTGCAAAGGAAGATTCGTGGGATTAGTTAATGCAACAACTATGCATTCTGCAAGGCACGAAACATCCAAGGAGTTTTGAGCAATTTAACTTAACAAACACGAAGCCGTATTGAATAACAAACTTTACAGCAGAAAAATTAAACGTTTAGACCTATTCTCGACTTTGACAGCTTTTTTTTACTAGGGAAAAGAAGTGGACAGTAACGTTGCAGAAAAAGATACGTTTAGCCGTAAATAAAAGTTTAAAGTCCCTTAATGTCAATCCGTTTTACGAAGGACGCATACCTGCATGCTGGCGCTCGTATTTACGGAGACGCGCGCGCATATTTACACGCGCAAACATAAGTGCGGAGAGATCCGCACACATAGAAACGTGCATTGTACGCCGATATACATGCCTCCGGTCATACTCGGCCCGGCACACATCGATTCTTACGGGCGAACACAATGAAGCGGTCGAATATTCGCGAAAAAATAACTGATACTTCCTGATCCCGCTGCTGTCTGTCCGGCCGACAGACCAAAAAGGGAGATTGCTTTTGCGACGCGATCGTCATAAACCATTAAAAAACAAGCCGTCTAATGCTGTCCGACGTACAGCTCCGACGTCGGAGAGTGCAGAGAGGAAAAAAGGGAATTTTCCGATAGACGAGAAACTTATTATGCCTCGAGTGACGCTTTACGCTGCAGCTGACGATACGTACTTTGCCAGATGGGATTCTCTGTTTGCTTTTTGCGCCTCTCGCCGGCCAATGTATGTATATCGCTTTTCGCTTTTGAGGACCTAAAATTTATGCAGTGGCTGAAACGCACTTCGATGTACATCGAGAAAAGCAATCATCGACTCTTTTTTCGTTCGGATCATCTTCTCTCGATTGCTTCCAAGCTTTTTTCCTCGTTACTTTGCGCGTCGCCCCCCCCCCCTTTTTCGTAATGAATACCGCACTTTGTGTGCCGACGTTGCGGCATGATATTGAAGTGGAAGATGCGTTCTTATATTCTCTTTTTTTTTTCGTCTGCTGAGTGTACAAAGTTTTCTTTGAAGTCGTAGGACGACGAGCAATTTTACTTATTGCCTTGGTGGATTCTGTTGTATTTTCTAGAATTTTTATCCTTTGAGGCCGTATTGATAAATATAAGAAAAGGAATTTGATGGTAGCATAAACATTTATGGAATCGTAGCTATAAATAAAAATGTATTTAAGCGCCTATATTTGCTAGATTTTATTGCACCTGAGTTGGTTGCAGGTTACTGTGATATTTTAGTAAACAGTACAGTTTCAATAGTTTTGAATCATGAAAAAGATTTTGTAATTTCTTTGACATAAAAGTTTAATTGTAAAGACCTATTAAGACTTTTGTAATATTATAATTCTAAAGTAAATATTGAAAGTTTCAAATTCAGAAAGAAACAATACTGGAGAATAAAACGCTAAAAGGTTTTTAATTTTACATGGAGAAGAAAGTGACTAAAAAATAAAATTCTGCGTTATTGAGCTTCGCAGGCTTTTTGAAGCTTTTATTTTCAAAAAGTCGAACGACCTTTTATTAATATTTTATTTGATTTATTTTAATATTCATTTTTAAATTCTATATTCGAAGTAATATTGGATATCAGGCCAATGAGAACTTATTTATTAAATAAATCCTTTTCATTACTTTATTTCAAATAATTACTTATCGTATTATGCAGTGTAAAAATTTTAAATAAATAATAATACAGAGGACTGTATTATAAATACACTTTTATTGAAATCCTTTTGATACATATTCTTCCATATGACGCTCTCACTGCACAAGAGCAATAATTTGCTAAATATACCAATAAGGTCAATGATGACGATATTAATAAGCCCAATTTCTTCTATATCTAAAATATTTTGTTAATGTTTTTGCAGCGCCTGACATAAGAATCATGGACGAGGCGAGTAACGAGCTACGCGATCGCTATTACAAGACCGGAAGCATCATTGAGCTGTCGTGCATAGCCCGGCCGTCGCGGCCCAGCTCGAAAGTGCCCCATCCGGTCTGGAAGAAAAATGGCGAAACGCTCCCGGATCACGTCAACGTTTATCATACCAATGGGTGAGTTCGAATGCCGTAAATCAAGACCCGCTTCGGCCTTCTTTACTAAGAATTATGGACACTTCCTTTCTTCCGCCGGTCTATTGTTCAAAAATTAATTGTTTTACCTAAGTGCAATGGCGTGTACCTTGATTTCTTGAATAATCAGACTTTTTTACCCTCGTGAATTTATGAAGCTGAGAAGGCTGTCAGTTATAATTTTTTTATTTAATAGAAATTGTAAGAAACTCAGTACCTCTGATTGTCTCTATAACGTTGACTTTATACTATTCTTCATGAAATCATGTTCCATCAAGATTCAATTCACGTTCGATCCCAGAAATCTCAGCGAAATTCTTAACAGTAAAATAAATTCATCCTTGGAGACTCAGAAAAGGCGGCTGAAAAGAAGGATAAAACTCTAAAATTCAGATAGAAGATTTGGATTACGCAAACTGCGGCATTCTTCGTTTGTTCCAGAACGGACAACGAATTATTGACGATGCTGCGCATCGAGCACGCGAAGAAGAGCGACAGCGGAGAGTTCACCTGTACCATCGGCCAGTTTAGCACGGCGGTCGTGCATATTCATGTACTCAACGGTAAATAAAATACTTGGAGATTTCTCTACCTCTGAACGGGGGGGTTAGGCAGCTTTTAAAACCAGCGCTCAGTCCGGAGGCTGGAGAAGGAGGTCCGATGGCTCCTGATAAATTATACAGCACCTGCCGAGGAAACGTTTTCATCGGAATTAAGTGGTTTAAGTGAACCGCAGGGTTCGCGATAAAGAATTGCCTGCGGCTATGATGGAAAGGGGACGCCCAAATTTCAGGCTTCGCATAGATTTGTAGAGAAAAAAAATTCAATTACAGTTTTTCAATCGAGATTAAACATCTAGTTATGTTTAAAGTAATTTTTTATTGCAAAAATATTGATTTTTGCAATTAAAATATTTTACGTAATATAAATAATACAGAAATGCTGAAATCAGAAATACGTTATCGAAAAGCACCCCATCAGAATAAGGCTGACACAAGTGACGCGCTAAACCCTCTTTCTTGATTGACTGCCTCCCGAAAGCTAAAAAATTTGAGCCGATTACAAAAGGGACAATCACCTGGAAATGGGGTTGCAAAGAAATCCATTGTTTCGCAATTTCGCAAACCAATGCACTTGAACGAGGAGGGCGTAATTTCAGAAGCTTCGTTTCGCAAGCTTACCTCCCGTTCGTTCATACTGAAAATTATTGCACAGAGCAGAATTAGGGTTTTGCGTAAAAGTATAAAGTTGCTTTATTGATGTTTTTAAAAAGACTGGAAGAAAATAATTAGTTTATACTTTTTATTCTTTGAAAATAGTGATATTTTCGATGTATATTGGCACACTCCAATACTGCACGTCACGAGAATTTAAAGTATTTGTATCTTTCTTAATTTTTATTTATTCGGAAGCAGAAATAACGCGAGACAATAATTGCGTCTACGTAAAGTGTAGATTGATGAAATAAAAAAATTTCGTGCCTAATCCGAATTTCGATTGTCACTTCCAGTAATCGAAGTATCATCTCGCGTATCCGCATGATGTCCCCGTCATTGTAAATGCGACCTCGTCGAAAGACGTAATCGCATAATTCAGGTCAATTCTACCGCTTATCAGCGTGAAATGTATACGACAGAACGCGCGCCCGGCTCGTGCCTTACATAAACGTTAACAAAGACACATGTGTACACGTACAGCTGCCGGGATGCATTCACGAGCGTAACGAGAGAGAGGCATTTCCAGGCGTGTCTTCGTTCGCGGGGAAAAGGAAGAAAGGGTCGCAAAAAACACGTCAGGCGCCGCGTGCGACTTTATGTGGCGTATAAAACGAGCGGAATGTCAAGTTTGCAAACACCTTTATGCGTGGCCGCGCGGAGCCTCGATACCGGTAGGATGCCTCATGATGATGCGTATCGGTGTTAGCTTATATATGCGAAGCGTTAAATTTGCGATGATAGAGTCTGCGGAGGCTCATTTTGACCTTTAGGTGGGAGGAGATAAAATATTTTAAGGATATTGCATGCTTAAAGATTGAACATTTAATGGATTTTTATTATTTATTAAAATAGTTTATCATTTTTAATTTAACGTTTTCAATATTTATTGGAATAGCTTACGACGTGAATTCGGACTGCACATTAATTTTTATTT
This sequence comes from Ormyrus pomaceus, assembly GCA_900474385.1. NCBI lineage: Eukaryota > Metazoa > Arthropoda > Insecta > Hymenoptera > Ormyridae > Ormyrus > Ormyrus pomaceus. The sequence goes on from UCOM01000078.1 coordinate 128,793, forward strand.
AATGTTATAAATATTTTTAACTTTAAATGAACGGCAGGGGATTATGAATATTTATATGAATATTGAAAATTTTAAATTTTATGAAGATCATTAAAAATTACCGACCCATATTTTACATCCTATATATGTAAAAAGCACCTTTACATTTTATCTTTTAATTAACTTTTTCCTGCGGGATGATGTGCATTACGAAACGCAGTTTTCATGCTTAACTTTAAATTTTGATAACGTTTCATGTCAAACTTAGTGAGTCATGTATCGCCGTCAACTTATTATAAATGTACCTACGAACTTGGGTAAAGTTTTGAAAAAAACTCTTTGTTTTAGTTACTTTAGAAAGTAAAATTACTTCTTTCTTGCAAAGTAGGGAGAATTAATTCGATTAGTTACTCGATGTACAGCTACTTTAGTATGAGTAATATCTAAAGCTAAATTGACTATCACTCGATATTTGTACTGGGATTGATCGAAGTTAAAATAATATTCAGAATTTTTTTGTATAACGGAACCGAGAAACTCGGAAAGCACGAAGTTTTCCTTTCCCGGAATCACTTCTCATCTTGGCTTTTTATCCATCTAAAGGACCTTTCACCAGCCGGAAATTAGAGAATCTCTCGATCAAAGAAATGCTATACGTTCGAGGCTTCCTGAGATATGTATAGTATGCGCGACTTTGGCTTATTTCTGACAATTTCACACTTCAGAACTCTCTGCTTAATAGTATTCAGCGAAAAAAAAGAAGTCTTTTTAAACCGAGTATTCGTTTTCGTGCTAAAAAAGGCAAGCTCATTTCAAGTTCGACTAATTATAAAGCAATTATTACAATTACAAAATGTATTCTTTAAATAAATAGGTGAACTGTTAGTCCTCTATTACTAAACCTACACATTCTATTTGTAATGGTTATTTTAAAACTATTATTAAAACTCCTTTCTCTACAATACAGCGTTATTTTCTTATCAAAGGTGTGTGTAGAAAAATATATTTCATAGTACATTTTATAAAGAAAAGTAAATAAATATTAATAGCTTGGCAGTGTACTTTTTTTTTGTTTTTGTTTAAAGCAATGTCTGTATTGCAGAATGCACCTGTAATAAAACCTGAATACTCGTTACAATTTTGTTTTACTTCTATTAAAAAGAAATCCTATGTAAAAATAAGTATAGTTTTTATCTCTTTTATAAATATTTTGTATTCATTCGTGCTCGTGTAATTGTGTTGATTTATTATTGATTTATATTTCATATTTCGTAACTACTCTGTAAATAATTCTGCAATCAATCTAGACTACTTGAAAACCAGAACAAAGGAAAAATAAATTGTATGCATTTTTATTTTTACGAAGGGCACTATTTCATTATTAACATTATTTTAAGCTTTCCAATCAACAATTTTTATTAACATTTTGCTGCAAGCTTACATCTCAGTTTAGAAAATTGAAAAGGAACACATTGCCGCAGTAAACCCCCTAAACTATTACGGCCGCTCTGCTCTTTCTCACCAAAGTCTATATCTTTCCGCAGGCGAGAAGCAGGCAGCAGTGCATCACGATCAGTGGAACGGAGCTTCAGGGTCGAGCAGCCAGCCTCTGAGCGTCCTATTTGCCGGCTTCCTCTTACTGCGCAGCTCCATCGGCTACCTGTTATGAAGCGTTCACCCTCTACTTGCTATCCGTTATTAAAATTCATAGACACTCCTGTTTTGGCGGTCGACAAAGCAAATCGCTGACCTAGACGCGAGGAAAGGGACGGACACTCGCCGTGTATATTCTAAGCAGTATTATTATTTAAAGGCGATTGCGGATTGATTCAATGTAACCGTGGCGCATTTTAATCCTAAGACTCACGATGCATCTCCAGGCAGTACGGAAGCCTTTGAATGGCTCGGCGCGTTTGTTTCCCTTTGTAAAGGGTTGCGAACTGAATAACTACGATGAGCTTAGTTTGGAAGTTAGTTTTACTTTTTAGTATGTAAAAAGAAATTTTGGGTTTAAAATTTTTGTACTTTGAAGACTTTTAAATGTTGTGGTGTCTATGGCATTCTTGAAGACGTCAAATTATCCGAAATCTAATCCTGAGCATTGACTCAACTTGTTTATATCATTATGATTATGTATAAAAGCTCTATTTTTCAGAATTTTTGTCGATAGGACATTTTTTTTAGTACGTATGTACTAGGTTTCTTAATAACTTAATTCATTGTTTTCGGATTTATGACTTCCTTCTTCTGTTGGACTGCCATATATAGAATTTATCAGACTGTAATTAGTGTTAGCGTTAAGAAACCAAGCGTAAACAACTATATATTTACTATTAATATTAACGTTAGAAGTAATATACACAAAGTAATTTTAAGTATTTAAAGTATTCTGTTTTACTAATATTATAAGTATTAATAATTGGTTTAAAAGTATTATTTCAAAGACTATTGTACTGCCTTATGTTTCTTGTATAATGAACTGTAAATATAAAACTTAAGAATTTCCGACGAATTATAAATTAAAAGGCGGATTGCGATTGTGCTGATAAATAATAACTTCAATGTAAAATATTTTCTTGAATCACAATTTGTCCGGTCAACTTGGCCTGTTTATATAATACTAAGATATATAATAAAATATTGGTCATAGCATTATTGTTTTTATTAACCTTTACATTCTTATAATTCAAGAAATCATAGGAACATTAACACGAATTAGTAAATTAGAATATTTTAAAAAGATAATGCTAATTTAGAAAAATACCTTAAATTAGAATTATTAATAATGTTTTAATGGGGTTACAAAATATTTACTTCTATTTGTGTGCAGCGATATACATATTATTAGAACGACGAATATTGCAAGTTGCTCTTCGATTTTCAAAATCTTATACAAATAATAAGACATCTAACCGTTTTATGATAAACCTCAGGTAGTGCGCCCTATTATAGCAGTGAATTTCACGTCAGCTGTCTTAGTTACCGACTGAGGTAAATAGAATTTTCAGAGGGTAACAGAAATTTCACAGGGTACAAAGCATGTAAAGTTCAACACATATACCGATTAAAGTACACCAAGTTTGCAAACAGCAAACCCCTGGAATACCCGCTGCTGCTTTAGATCTTAAATATCGACTGAGAAAAATACCGTAAAACTTTAATCTTCTGTTGAAGTCATTGTTCCTCTATAAAAAAACTTTAATATAAATGAAAATTTTCTTTCAATTCAATTTAACGTACATAAAATAAAATTAATCAGATTGCGCTCAGACAAAAATACATTAGTTTGTAATACAAAACTTCAGTATGTACAGTAAATTATTTAATGTATAATTTCACAAATTATATTGCAAATACAAGATATGAAAACTTCATGAAAATGTTACAATTCTTATTTTCAAAGTTCTAAACTATTAAAATTAATTAGTTTAGCTGTTATTAGAAGTTGTATAAAACACTTTCAATCTTAAATAGTATTAATTAGTATAAAAAAAAAAATTGTTTTGGTAATAAAAGTGTTTTCTTAAAAATAAGTAGAATTGATCGCTTTACGGTCAGACGCATCTGCGATTATTAATAACGCAATATTTTCATTTGATGTTTAGACTTTAGTAAACACGAAATGTTCAGTTTCATTTTTATTTATTTAATTATCTTTTATATCAATTTAGGGAAAACAGGGTTCAAATATGTATACTTTATATCTAGTTGATGAATACATAACATCTTTGCAAAACGAAAAAATGTACTTGCGAAGTTCTTTAAATTTTGTTTATTTATCCAATGATTGACGACATTCATAACAAATTGAACAGTCTATTAATCGAAGCCTGATATTTACGTAACCCGAAACGCAATTACGGATAATTTACTTGAGTTCTACTGATACATATGCTATCGGTTCGTGAATTTTAAATTATATTTACATTAAACTATGTTGCAACGTTTCCGAAGAAACTATAATTTAGAATTATAAATAATTGAAATTCATGATGAAAATAAACCAATTTTAGTAGTATAATATTTACAATAACTTGATTTTATTACATTATATCGAAGTAATTATTTATACGCATAATTTCTACATTTATTTCTAGATTAAATCTCCACAAATTGTAAAGTGGAGGAAATAGAGTAACGCTTACAGAAGAACCGCGCAGGAACGAGGTTGATGAAGGACAATTAAATTTAATTTAGCGTAACATTAATGTTGCTTAGTGAATATACAAATTCTGTTAGTAAATCTAGATTTACAAGCGAAAAGCGCTTAATTGTTGTTTTAAAAAATTTTCAAGTATCAAAGTTATAAGTTCAAGGATTTTCAAAATGTATTCTATTCTCTGCGACTTTTATTTTTGGAATTCCACCTTTTAAACCCAAAACCGGACACATTCGAATTCCGCTGGATTGAAAAAATCCTTTTCTATTTTCTATGATAACCAATCGGGCCCGTATTTTAATACCGAAATAAAACCGCAGCACTTGATATCTGAATCGTGAAATGAAAATCTTCCACATGCCGCGTTACTTTCAAACAAATCAAAGCCGGACCGGAAAAAAACTGGCCTATTCCATATCTCCCGATCGCTATCAGCTGTTTTACGTTTAAAAAGCAAACGCCGAAAATCGTCTCCTCCCGGAAGTACTTACTTGCCACACGGCAATTACCGCAGTGAACCTCACCTGGGAGCCATCCCCGGTAGACAATACACCAGGATACGGATGCAACCAGCCTAATAAACTAAGCAGGAGCACGATATCGAATGAATCAACGCGCGAACTTTGGCAGGGTGTTGGTGCGTGTATGTGTGTGTGTGTTTTGTAATCGATGCGCAGGTCGAACGCGAGTCGCGTTTCGCGCGATCGAGTCTCGTTCGAGCGCGGCTGCAGGAAATGCGTGACGAAATTACGCGCCTGAGGATGCATGAGATGGTTATTTAAAAGGCTGGGATTGGAATTGCGAGGGAATTGTTTTTTGTATCGTTTAATTTTTACTTTGATCGGGACGTTTATTTTTGGGAGTCGCTGTAGGTAACAATTAGAGAGAAATACTAAAAGCGAAGTAACAAATTGAGTTTTGCTGGAAAATTATTGGACGCGGAATGGGGTTTTGAATAATGAAATGTAAACACAATTTTGTTTTTGCCTCTTTATTCGAGCTAAAATTTTCAAATACTTGTTTACAATGTTTTATTTGTTAACAAAAAATCTACATTGTTTAAATTTAAGAATAGTTTAATTCGAAACAATCATTTCATTAGAATAACTATTTTATTATTCGATTGAATGAACATTGATGTTATACATCATTTACATGTAAAGATCACATTAACATATTTTTTACTGCAATTATCTTTTTCAAAGTGAGATTTGAAGTCTCTATTATCCTGATATTTTCTTCAGAAGAAAAGAGTGGCTACTTAAAGCTGTAATTTTTATTGTCACTTTCAACAATGGCTTTAAGACAAGTTTACGCTGCACTTTTCTAAGAAACGTTTTCATGAATGGACTTTTATATCATTCGTAAGTATTTTATAAACTTTACCGTCACTAAAAGTTATTGTATTAATTAAATTAAGGAATCAAAATTCGTTTCATTGATAAAAGTTTTATAATTACTTCTGCCTTGTCTACAATCAATGCGTATATTATACAAAAAGATGTATTACAAAGAGCTGTAAATATTCCGTAGTTACCGAAAAAAAATTTTGTGACGTATTTTATTACAACCTTAAAGTAATGATAACTATTACAAAGCACAGACTAACGACCAAAAAAAAAAAAAATGTTAACAGTATACATCCATCTACTTGCGGTTAGCAAATTTTTAAAATTTATTAAAACAATCTGCCTGACTGATTGCCCTACATCCTTCTCGCAAAAACCGCTGTTTATTAAAACTGCCCTAGAAATTTCCAAGGAAAAAAGTTCATCGCAAAGGTCAGTCGCCCGGTTCTTTTTTCCGACCTCCATCTATTCCTCTCTCTCTCTCTCATAAGTCGCGGCTTCACGTGCTTTATCACAGTTTGTTAAAGAAAGAAGTCCTCGCCGCTTGCTCCTCAAAATTACAGGGGTAACATCCCCAATGGCTCCTTAGTTCCGATAACAGTCGGACTTAATAACCGGGCATTGGAAATCTTATCTCTCCCTCTCCCGGTCTCTATCTCCATCTCCCTCTCTTCCGAAGCTTCTAATCACGCGGCTCCCTTGTACTCGAAGCAGCCGGAGTTCTCGCGGCGGCGCGTACGTGTGTAACTAGTGATAGAGATAGCGTGTTTGTAGTCGAGTGTATGTGAAGCTACGGCCAGAGCTGGTAATGGTAGTTCGTGACGCTGATTACACATTCAAATTTTCCGATCTACATATGTACGTGTAGAACCTTCGGATCGGATCGCGCACGCGGCCGTTTCAAGGACGGGGTGCGTGGGATTTAGTTTAAGGTGGTGCGGCGATGTTGTGCCGGGCTGATGAATTTTAATTTTCATTTGGGATTAATCATTGAATAATTATGCGTGAAGAGCTTTGATTATCGGCGAGAGATAAGGGGGAGCTTTCAAATTTAGTGTAACAAAAGTTAATGAAGGACGGCGGTTGCTTTATTGAACGTAGAAAATAGAATTCGAAGAAATAGTCTAATTTAATGACTAATACATTGTAAACTAATTTCAAAACAATTTGTACTACATCCATCAGCGGCAGTTTGAGTTCTCGTGCGAAATCCTTCTCTACGAATTTCTATCATCAACTAGTTTAATGGGACAGCTATTTCCCCAATGAAATTTCAAATGAATGTCAACCGAATTACTCCAGCTTTTCTAATACCATAGTTGTCAAGACTTATATATACCCTTCCACGTTTCTTCCTGCGCCGCAATCGAGCGATCTCCCCCCATCGAGCAAAGCAAACGTGCATTCCGTCGATTCCTCGCGTAGCCCGGCATTCTTTCCGCAATGAGGCCATTAATTAACAGCGCTCAACCGCTCACTCGCTCCCCCGTCAATGCGAATTGGGTTTATTGGGAAGTTATCAGATTCGCAGTGTCGGCGTAGGAGCTCTGGAAATTGCTCAATATCGCTGCCGCTGCTTCGTCGAATAGTTAACGCACACTCGAACTCATTAACCGAGCAAGGGAGATGCTACGAGACCCGTGTAACTGGCAATTAGCTGAGATATAATCGCGCCCGGAGATGCCGATAAACACGCGTTCGCACCCCCTTCCGGATTCGGAGGCGCAACGGCCGAAAGACACGGGAGCTTTTCCGGAAGCGACGGAGAGAGGCACGAGTGGAGCTTTTATGCGGAAGCTGGATCGGGTTCTCGCTTCGAAAATTCGAGGGCTGCTTTTGTTCTGAGGGCTGCGCGCGCTTCTATGGAGAACTATTGTCTGGAGTGACACTTTATATTTGGGGCTTCATTTTCTACCACCGATGGGTAACTGAATTTTAGGATTTCGTGCTGTATATCGTTTTGCGACTGAAAGAAATGATTGTTTGAGAAAGTTAAAACGATTTTCGATATATAAAAGCTGAAATTTTAATTCTTTGTGTCGTCAAGCTTTGACTAAAATATTGTTGGAAATATTTAAACTTAAATTAATTGTAAAAGAAAAACTAAATGGTTTGATATAAAAATGAGCAGAGAACGTCTTTACAATGGATAATAGACGCAGAAAAAATAGATATTATTAAAGAATTTATAAAAGAAAATTTTTTAACTTTAAACATAAAGATGCTTACTAAAAGTCTATTTCGCTCAACATCTATCGTATTTAAATGAAATAACGGTGAATGAAACTGTAGACACTTCAAATACAAAGGAAGAAACCTCTCCGGAAATTGAGAAGCATTTCATTAAAGCTCGAGCGGAGCAAACGCCATAAAGCAAAAACAGAATGATCATCGAAAGCGAAGAATTCACGAGACAGGCACTCGGCTTAGTCTTCGCATTATCCCTTGACTTTCTCTTATTCCACGCGTCGTATTTTTTTGTCCGCCGTCGCTGTCCAGGAAGATAAGGCGGAAAAGCGCAAAAATAAGGTCACTCGCGCTTTCCGGCTTTTCGTCGCAGACGCAGAGAGGAACTATTGTTACGCGCGATGCTCGGCCTCGATGACACGAAACTCACTGTCGCGGATCTTAAAATTACGTCCGGGCTGTTCATCCGCGAGTAAGAGCTGAAATAGAGTAGAAGAGAAAGCCAGCGACAAACAATGAAAGAGAGGACAAAGAGTGGAAAAGAGGCGCAAGAACGAGAAGAGGCAGTGCGAGAAATTGGGAGTAACAGACTGAAGTGGACGTATTAAAACTTTGGTTGTAAAAGAAACGAAAAGTGCGAGCTCAAGTGCGAATTATCAAGCATGGCCAGTTTTTTTCTTTTTTTTTTACAAACTCGCTCGAATTTTGCATTCCTCTTCTCGTTCTTCTTGTTTAAAAAATAGGAAAAAGACTACCGTCATAATCTGCGCAATTAAATTTTTTCAACGGCCACATATCACTTCCCCGCTTGAGAGCAAAAGAAAGGAGAGATAAAAAGACTCGCAAGATAGAAGACTCAAACACACAATCGGAAAAGGGAGAATGGCGGGGGAGGGCTAAAGCTCGGTGAAAAAAGTGCGGCGCAATCACTAGCGGCACCTTTTGTCTATGCCCTTATTAAGCGGCATTTTTCAAGCTTTTTCTTTAATAACACGAGCCGACGCTGACGACTTCCCTCCTCTTTCCCCCTCCGCTCCCGCAAATCCGACGGATGTGCTTTGCATTCACTGCGAGCTTTGTCTCTCTCTCTCTCTCTTTCCCCCCCCCTCTCTCTCTCTGCCTTCCGTGTAATTTCTTCTTCGGATGGAGCGTTCCATCGACTTGACTGCTGGCCCTTTGCAAATTGGCGTTTTCCAGGCTGCGAGACGCGTGTAAGTAGTTTCGCCCGTTTCTAGTCAGACACGCCGACTCGGAGCTGCAAACAAGGGCCAAAGAGTTTCAAACGGTATAAGCTCGCTTCTGCTTTGTGCGCAATTTTCTAAATGTTTCGCGTCGAAAACTCGCCCGATTCTCGTATCTTTCTGCGCGTTTTCATGTAAGAGATAGTTGAAGTACTTTTAGCAATTAATTAAGATACACAATTATGAACTGATTTTTAGAGGGAAATTCGATGCTTGCGCGTAATTCTTTTATATAAGTTGATAAATTCTTGTTTTCAAGCTATTAATATGTTTGCTTTCAGTTCAGGAACTTGGAGAAAACTTACTCAATTACAGAACTCAATCGAAATATAGCAGCCCTTTGGGCACGAAGGTAATTTGCAAGTGTCATCTAAATGCCGCATAGCTGATTTTTTGCGGATAGATTTAGATAAATGCAAAACAATTTTAGTAAAAAAATGAACGAACTATTTTATATATTATACAAATGTATATCCACTCAAAACTAATGTAGGTTAGGTAGGTAAGGAAGGTAAATGAATGAAGGCGAATGTCTTTTTGAGTCAATTTTTATTCTGGCATCGTTTCGGCGATTTTTATCTTCATCTTCAGGTCTTCGTATATATGTATAGATATACATATAACATACGTATAATGAAACTGAACTCGTCTATATTGTGCAATTTTGTGTATTTACTAATAATTACATGTTTATTAATAATTACGTCATGTCTGTTTCGAAATTAACATACTCACTGATCAATATCATATTAGCATAATTAAACAAAGACTACAGCTATTATTTCGTTAAATAATTAGAAATGATTAGTGGAGTATTATTGTGCGATAAGCGTCTGGTTATATCTGTGCACTCGGAGAAATAATAATTTAGCATTTAGTTTTGTATTCACAAATTAATGATAAATTGAATCTAACTTGAAAAAACAATACTAACATTAAAATTCTTCATTTTACACAATTTAATTAACGAAAAAGGCTCCGTTTCCAAACGGAGCTTCTCTTCACCCAGATACTGATGTTCCTCGTTCCATGAATTATGCAATCATTCTCATCGGCTGGCTCGCTCGCGGCTTTTTTCGAGGCCGACGCGCGACGCCCGAGACGCAGTATTTGCGAAGATTATGAGCGAGGCTGCAGCCAAACGTTGCGTTTTCCCCGAGCTGTCCGCGCTGCGCCGCTTATCTGCGTGTTTGCGTCGAGCACATTTGCCCTTATTTTTCATGCCTGCGCGCCTGCGGCGTAAAAAACTCTGTATCACTGACGTCGTACACGCGCGCATTATTTCACACCTATACAGCTTTTGTGCTTTCGATGAAATAGCTGCTGCGTTCAGGCGGTGCTCTCGTTTGTACATTGTTTTTATTCTTTTTTTGGACGAAAATGAGGGATGGTTATAACAAGATTATTGTTTTTAGTCGTGTTAATTTCGGAAAATGGAAAAATAAATTCGACAAATATTTCTAGAAGTTCAGATTGCTTAGATATATCATTTATGGAGTCATTTAAAAATCATTCAAATCATAAATTTTAACAATATTTTTTTGTGTATTGTTTGTTGTTAAAATAGCAATAGAAAAAAATGTTCATTATTTGTATTATCTTTATTCTAGAAATTATATTCAGTAATTAAGATTTTGAATGAAACATGTGTAGAATAATAGTGACATAATTTTTGTAAACTTTCTTAAAATATTGCACAAAAAGTTGTGAATTAAATGGTAAATAAGATGTTTCTAAATAAAAGAATTTTTCCAAATAAAAAATTTTTTATAAACAAAAGTTTTTATAAAAAAAAATGCTGTATTTCTAAAACTTTTTCAAAATTTTATTATATTTCACAGAGTATAAATCAGTGTTCACTCGCGGCTTTACGTCCGGGTCTCAGGACTTTTAGCTCGGAGCCTCGAAAAATTTAGTTTCAGGAGCGGACTAACGCGGCCGCGACGAAAAATGAGGTAAGAGATAATGGCGCGACTCGCGAGACCAAATGTGGAAAACAAAATAAAGAGAAAAACAGGAACAACAAGCCGGCCTCTCTAAAGTACGCCGCGGGATAAAAACCACGGAAAAAACGAAGGACGGTGGAAAAAAAACAGAAGGAACGAGGAAGGAGCCACAAAGGCTCGCTGCCTTTTCGCAGTGGCAAAATATTCAAATTTTCACGATGCCAAGCGCGATAATGAATAATAAAAAGTACAGCTAGCCTTGACTTGAATAAGTATGAATTGGATAATTTATCATTGGGCCAAAGGACGAAAGCTGGAAAAAGAGGCGTGAGATGTAATTACGTAAAATTATTCGCGACGGATCGTTAAAAATACGTTTTATGAACAAAAAGCCAGGCTTGTCTTTATTAATTTCTCTTGTTGACTCTCCTGTGTGGAAAATGCGGTGCCCGTTTCTTTTTCTGCGGACGAAACAGTTGTTATTATATTCGCTTGCTAAGTGAATTACTTTGGGTTAGTGGAAATGACTGTGAACCCATTTTTCTCATTTAATAAAGTGCTTTGCGTCTAAGAAATTAAATTGGATATTTCGCAAGTTCGCTTAAAAATAGTCTCGAGAATAAATTCAATGGAAAACTCGCGATAACACTTGAATTATGAACTAAAAATGACTCTCGATTCCGCGAGTAAAACAACTTGAAAACTTTATTACTTTCCTTAAACCAGGAGCTGCTTCTTAATTATCCGTTTAAATCAATTGCCGTCGAGCAGATCCATCTATACAAATCGGATGCAAATTCGCTAATGCGAACGCAAAGCAGCTCGACGCTCGCGAGACGCATTAGCCGTACGTGGAACGCAGTGCGTACACGTCACTCAAAATCTACGTGTCCGAAGCCTAATTTCTAAAGCAGAATCAGCTTCGCGCGCTTTAGCCATCTTTCAAAGAGCCGCCGATACGTCATGAGCTTACACATGAATTACAGATGCAGATAGCTAAGTATTCCGGCATGAATAGGCGATGAATCGCAAATAAGTTTAAAATAATTTTCATTTCAATTAATTCCATAAATTTAAAATCAACATTCAGAAGCTCTAATTTTATTACAAATATTAGAAATTTATTACTTATGCGAATTTCGAATATATTTTTTGAAATTTCATTTATCTATAATTCATTACTGCCATGTAGAAAATTCAATTTTCTATTTTGAGGTTATGAATTCAAAATTTATTCGAATATTTTTTATTATGCAGCATTGTAAAAACTATTAAGATTTAGTTATATATATTTTTTTCATCTAAAAATCAATATTCGGTTTTAAAAATTCAAAGAATTCACAATTCTGACATTCGAACTATATTTGACCAATCAAATCAAGCCTTTAAATGCTTCAACATGGCCGCTCATCACTTTTTTAAGAAGGGAATGTTTGAATACTAATCAAGTTATCTCACAATAAATGTCGCCTAATTCGTCCCTATTAATCACCAGCAACCAAAATTAGACTGAACCGAAAATAATTTGATTCCGCACTCTCGACATTTATCCCCACGTCCGAGCCGAGAACTCAAAGCTCGAAAGCGATTCATTCATTTTTGGCGGACGGCCGGGCGACCTGCGTGCGCGTCTGCGGACGTTCGCCGAAGCTACGTGCAATTCCGAGCTTTCAAAAGTTTCGCCCCGGCAGATAAATACCTCGGCTCTCGCGCGTATTGGTCTCGCGAGCGGAGCGCGAGAGTACACAGAACTAGTTAACTCGCGGTTCGCTCCGACGGGAAGAGGAACGTCGAAAGCGAAACTAACGAACACAACAAACACCGCGACCGAGAATCCTCCAAGGAGCGGGAGGGAGACAGCCGCGCTACGGAAACAAACAAAAAGAGCACTCGAACGGGAGACCGGGGCAGGGGGGGGGGAGGGTGAACCATAAACCTAATTAATAATTTAAATTAGGAATAAACAGTTGAGGATAATTGGTCGCGAGCTTATGCGACCGAGTTTTGTTGCTTGAGAGGCTGAATTTCAAAATGTAAGAATTAATTATGTTCTATCGAGCTTCAATTGAATTAGTAATCGCTCATACCTCTATATTCATCGCAATATTTATAAATCCTTCTAAAAACCCTTTAAAATTTCTAGCAGAACCCAAGAACTGGCTCATCCCCGAAATGAATTTATTTAAACGAGCCACCTCATTCTCAACGCAGCGCAATCAATAACCATATAAAATGACTGTACCCCCAAGTCAATAATTCGGCCACGATCCCGCGGCATCGGTCCCCGAATAAGAATCCTCGCTTCCGCTCGCGAGAGGTCGGGCGAATTAATTACCAGTATCCGGAGGAGCTTTTAATTAAAGTTCGCCTCGGCGAGAGCCTGTTTATGGTGGGAATTGGCAAGGGCCGCAGTGCCGAGCAGAGAGACACATTCCTCGAGGCGCGCGTATTCCTCTCTCGGTGAGCGCGAGGGAGCTAAGAGGAAAAGCTGCAGGCTATATAACGCGCGGGCTGCTTGTCAATGGGTTTGCGTCGCGCCGGAGATCCCGAGGCGCGAACAAAACCGAGCCCGACGGGGGGAGACCGAGCCGACTCTCTGCGCGCGAACGACGACGGCGCGGAATTAGAGGTGGGAATAAGGTCGAGGAATTTCGCGACGCCGCTGAGGTTAAGCTTTTGCCGAAGGAGAGTCGATTTTATTTATTTATTTTTTTTTATTTTTTAATTAGGCCGCCATTTTTTTTTTTCTAGTGCACTTTCTTTATTCCAGGTTGAAAAACGCATTCTGCGGGTATTTATTAATTTATCGATTAATCTTTTAGACGAATACTCGAGATATTTGCTTGCATTAAAAAAATAAATATAAAACGTGTTTACATTTTTATCGACATAATAACGTTAACTCGATATTTTCAAGGAAAATATTCGGAATATTGTGGAAAGAAAAAGTGTGAATAACGTGCCTGCGAAATTTGGAAATCGATATGTACCATTTCTGAAATAGGAAAGTACTGCTCCAAAGATTGACACTGTGCATACAATTATATCAAGTATGCGTATTACATACAAACTTTCAAAAGAGTCCATTTCATCACAGTTTGGTTTCGTATTAAAGTTCGAAATTCGTACAATTTTTGGTATGATATTCAAAAAATGTTACGAAATTCTAGCACTTCGATTCGTATCAAAACATGGAAAATAAAATGCAGAAATACGCTTCCTTTTCAAAATTCTAAAGAAACAAATAAATAGGGTTGATAAAATATTTCGCGCAAAATGCTGAATTGGCAAACTTGCCTTACGCCCGAATTCATTTTCATTCAATAATGTAAGAAAAAGCATATTTTGTTGAATTACTGGTTCGCAGCAGCGAGTTCATGTTCTTAAAAGCATGCAAAAAGTATCGAGCTTTTTCCAATAATGAAGGCAGGTGCGCCGCTTTCCACTTTAATTGCAATTCTTTTTCCCGCGAAATCAAGGCCATAAAAAAGTTGCAGCTTCGAAATACAGCAGAAAAGCGGCTGGCAGTTCGACGCCATTCCATCGACGCAAAACCGTGCGGAGCATCCAAGCGTTGTAATTCAACAGCCTCGTAATTCAACGGCGAACTTGTGCTTATGCGGCCGAGCCTATAAGAAAGGGGAGAAAGAGAGAGAGAGAGAGAAAGAGAGAGCCGTGTTCGCAGTGTACGAGCCTTTCGCAAGCGAGCATCGGCTGTGTTTATTCGAGTTTTACGATTCATTTCAACTCCGAGCACAGGATGTCCCGAGCGCATTCGAGAATTTTGCAGATGTAAGATCGTATCTTGAATGATTTACGCCATTTTGATATTGACTTGATTTATTGTAATGATATCGTGTCGATTGTAAAACTGCTTTTCTTTTGTAGGAAAGTTGTAAAGTTTATAGGTTTTATCGAGATGATAGAATTCGATGTCAAATGAGTATTAGTATATTTACTTTGAAGCTACTTTACAGTGGAGGTCACTTACCAGGAGAGTCTCACTTGTTTGGGTCACAGATTTTGTTCGAACTTTGGGATATGTTTTTTAATGTTAAAACATGAAAGAAGCCGCGTGCGTTCGGCCTAACGATCGATTTTTCAAAAGTTATGAGCTCTTTTAGCGAAAAGCTAAGAAAAATCGATTTTTGTTCAATCGCATATAACTTTTCAACTGTTAATTGTAGAGTATTTTAACTCCCGGCAAAGACATCGAAAAATCTTTATTTGTTCAAAAGTTATAGTTAAATAAAAATTTGTAATAAAAAAAACCTAAAATTACGTCAATGAATTTTTATGGATTTTTTTATGCTACTAATGGTCATTTTTTGTTCGGCCATAACTTCTGAACAAATGAAGATTTTTTAATGTCTTTTTTTAATCGATAGGATTTGTTCTCAGCTTTCAAATGCCGGGAGGTAAAATACTCTACATTTAACAGTTGAAAAGTAATGTGACTGAACAAAAATCGATTTTTCTCATAATTAGTTTTTTGCTAAAAGATCTCATAACTTTTGGAAAATTGAGCGTTAGGCCGAACGCACGCGGCTTCTTTCATGTTTTAACATTAGAAAACACATCCCAAAGTTCGAACAAAATCCGTGACCCAAACAAGCGAGTCTCTTGGTTAGTTACACATGCGTTCAATTTAAGGATAAAAGTAAATAAAAAAAGTTTTTGCAGTAATTTTAATTGGTGAAATTTTAACGACGGAAACATTAATAAAAAGTTTTTAATCTAATTTTGCACAATAAAATGAAGAATAAGATAAGTAAAAATGAATTTATTTACTCCGCAGATTTCAGTAAATCAGGTTGTGTAAATACGAATAAAGTCAGAATAAAAAATATTATAATTTAAAAAATTTTGAATTTATAAAATAACTTGAATAATTTTTTTATAAAAAAGTCATTAACTTTCTCTTTAAAAAACTACTACATCCATTAATTTAAAAACGAGAAATTTCAAGCACTGAGTTCATTAAAAACTAGCACAAAAAATTATCCTTCCAACTATTCCGCATTTATTTCAACACGGAGGCATCGGGCTTCCGTAAAACGATTCCCTCGTTATAAAACCATCTCATCTCGAAAAAATTAAGCCAAAAGCTCGCTTTTTTCTACAATAGTTACGTTCAGCGAGCTTATTCTCGTTCCCACTCGACTAGAATTATACTTCCCGCATTCAAATCGAGCGCGATATCCCCTTCCACCCTCTGGATAAGATGCACTTCGGAGAAATGAGGTATATAAGGAATTCATTTCACTACCCACGCGTGCTCAGAAAAATGAGAGAGAGAGTGAAGACTCATCGATCCATCGCGGGTTAATGAAAAAGATGGTCAACCGGAGGGAGAGGGATATAAAATATGAAAGGAGACGCAGTGAGAAAGACAGGGTATATGCGGAATGACAAGGAAGAGAGGATCTATGAATTAAACATCAGGCCGTGTCCAATATGAACGGGGCATAAAGACCGAGACGACTACGATGCCGGGAGAGAGAGAGGGAGAGAGAGGGAGAGAGAGAAATTCAGGCGAAGCGGAGGCGGGGAAAAATTTTTTCTCTCTCTACTCTGAATTCCCTTCAGAGGCTCTTCGCTCCTTGCTGGTAATCTCCCGCTTGGCACTTTGGCTCGCTCTGTTCCGCCTTTCTTTCATATACTTACTTGCGATAGGCGCTGTCCTGGAAATCGGAGGCTGCGTGTCCATTTTCAAGGGCATTAATTGCATTCTTCTACTGGTTTCCCTCTTTGTTCTGCATTCCTTTACGAAATAAATGTCACCTCATTTAGCGTTGAGATTTACTTACATTTGTAGGGGAAAGAAATTGAATGTTATTTCACGCGCTTTAGAATTCTGGAAGGACACTTTTTAGTAATTTGTAAAACGTTTGTTATTCTGAAAAATAAGAAAGCAGTTGTTTGCTCCAACATATTAAACTTCTCGTTGCACGTAAAGTTTTCTAATTAGTTCGCCTTTTCCTCCAGAAAATCTCTTTTAGGTGTTCTTGTTGAAAAAAGTGAACGGAACGAGGATTGGAAGCAGACGGTGAAATAATGAATAGGCGGCTTTTTGAATTTCTTGGATTTATTGTTTTTTACTGTAAAATGATGGCTTTATTTAATATTTTTTATTCATCACATGAATTTTATACAAGTCAATATTTTGTTTTAAATGATTATTAACAGTAAAGCCCGCTTACCGCTGACGGGCCAATCGAAGGTGAAAATATTTACTTCGTCTTCTTCTTTTCCATGTAATTTTTACGATTAGGATTATGACCATTTATAAACTTCCTTTTTCTTTTAACAAAAAAACATAACAAAATTACGATGCGTTCGCTTTTACTTTTACAATATTGTTATTGATACTTATCTATCTAAAAGCCATTCACTCGACTTCCGGACGGAAGGTTTTTTTAACTCCCATTCATTGTCTTTTGGATTCTTTCTCTCGCACACACACGAATATTAAATGCAATCGTCGTACCTCCGCCATTCGCTCTTCGTGGCTAATTATGAACACGTAGGGACGAACTACGCGAAGTGTAATACACAGCTAACTTCTGGCCTCTCCTTTATTTCTCGACAAATCGTTTTCTTTGCTCCTTCAATTATTTGAGTTCATTAGTTCGCTTTATTATCGATATTTCTGAGTTTATTATTGTTGAAAAATATAAATAACTTCTTTTACCGTTCGCGCCTTATCGCTCAGTATAACGCGAGGCAATTTTCTTTTTTTTTCTTGCGTAGCAGATTTCTTTCATTCTTTTTAACCATTTGAAGCAGAATTTTATTCATAAATTACGACTATTCAGAGTAGAAAACAGCTTTTTCTTTGAAAAGCGAAAAGCGCATCGTACTCTACGAATTTTAAATGAAACTTTATCTTCGAGGACTCGCGAGTTTTTTTTTTTTTTCTTTTCAACTCTCCGTTTGAAAAGTTTAATTTAGTCATTATTAACTCTTTAAATCTTTTATCTTAGAAAATTGCTTATTATATAAATTGAAATGTATGCTTCAAAGGGTTAATATGAATAATTTCATTTTAGGTGTAGCTTTCAGAGTCGTAAAAGATTGTAAATAAAAGAGCAGCGTAGATGTTTACTAAGGCTCTCTAAAGTTGTAATTTTTCAACTTTTTAAAATAATTCTTCAGTGAATATGCACATTGTTACTTCATTTTAATTTCGAGTCTAGCAGTGGACTTTTCGACGCTAAAGGAGATGCTCAGTTTATGTCGATAACATAGAAATTGGTTAGTAATGCAAAATGAATACACTATGTCTTAGTTTTTACAAGATATTTTAAAATCATATAGTATATTATACATGTTAATTTGCTTATTGAAATATGTGATATATTTTATACAAAAAGTCCTTACATTTTACTGCGTATTACATGCGACAGCAGGAAAACAACTGCAATTTATTTTTATTTATCGTTTAGTAAGTTGATTTTGAACAATCTATTCTTTCTCTACAGCATTCCAGAAATCAATCGGACATTTACAAAAATCAAACTTACGTGATCAGAGTACAGTGTGAAGTTAAGTGAAATTTCAAACCATAAATTAACACTTGAATCTGAGCTACTTTCTCTCAGAAAAGAGGTGCACCTTTAAATCGCCTTTTCCCGGAGGTAAACGTATTTATACTTCATCTTGGACACACCCTCGCATTCACTGTACTCCAACCTAAAGAACAGAGGACGCTCAACAATTGCAGAACGCTGAATACAAAGTCCAGAGCGAACATGTGCGCGTGTGGCAGTGTACTTGTACAATAAAATGTAAATGTGCGAAGAGATAAATAGCCGGGGCTGTCGGGTCGGGGAAAAATGAAGTTAAACGTGGCGTCGCGACCGCTGGTCCCTTTTGTCCATAAAAGAGTCAGAAGATCTCGTGAAAATTCTAACAAACAATTAATTTCGCCTCCGGGAACTTATTTACATCGAAATGAAACAGTATACGCGCCCTTTAAAGCCCAGTTTTTTGCGCTTCGCATTCATTTTCCTTAACGATCTCCCCGACTCGCGATCTTCATTAATGAAAAATCTAAAGTATATACGTTTCTCTAGATGTGTGGGTTTTCTTTTCGAGCTTTTAAAAACGTATAACCTTATCCTCTATATTAACAGATTACATGTAATATTTACACTTTTTACACTAATAATTGATATATCCTGTTTGCCTCTTTTTATCGTACTGTTTTTTTACTATTTCCGTTTCCGTGTCGATTATTGTGTAATGCTCAATGCCGGCTTTTATTCTTTGCAGCTTATTCCTTGTTTATTAATGGGATTTACGATAAATGAAAATTATTGATACGGAACGAAACCTCGATATATCAAAGGTAACTTTAATTTATTAAAAGAGATAATTTACGAATTTATTATAATTTCTCTAACAAATAAATAACATTTTTTTAAATTTCGATATTTGTATATGTAACATTTTTTTTTATTTACTTGATAAAACGAAAATCAATTCCGAACTCGCAAAAGTTGACAACTCCGATCAATTTTAAGAAGAAAAGTAAGCTTGCAACGATTGCTTTATGCAAATAAAAGTATGGACTGTTGGCGTTTGGCTCTGTCTAGCTCGCAAATACTTCTTTCTCTTTCAGATCGAACAGTACGAAATGAAATGATTGCGCTTTGAAATTAAATTTCAAAAGCTTTTGAACAATAGCCTGCAAAGGTAAAGAAAATCAGAGCGTGAAATTGCAAAACTGCACTTTTAAACTCGTTTCTATTAGAATTGTTTAAATTAATTTGTAAATTTTTGCGTTTACTGTTTGAATCAAAGGAATTATTGACTCCATAAAGTAATGGCGATATAATCCCGGTATTTTAACGCTATATGATCGTTTTAACCGATCATGCCGGGTAATTTCCTCAGGCACCGAGGAGTCCGAAAGAATCCATTAAGCATCCGCAAATTAAGGGCAAAGTCGATCTCGCTGTACACATCGGAGCTTCTCCCCTTTTGTTCTCAAGAGCTTCGTGACCAGGGGATGGGCGCGACAATCGAGAGAAAGGAGAGGCGGACAAGTCCCGCGCGTTTTAGTCCGGAGAGAGAGAGAGAGAGAGAGAGAAGACAAATTGGTTTTCTTGTCACAGCGCTTACGCACCTCCTATCCTTCTCTTTGTCTTCCTCTCTCTTCTTTTGCGAGAAAAGCAAAGTAGATCCCTGTCAATATTGGGAGGTCCGTTCAAGATTTATTTACAAGTCTTTCTCGGTTCCTCGACAATGAGTTACGATGGCTCTTTTATCTCTCGAAAGCCTTGGCCACCTTCCCGAGTTCTTTTGCTCTAAAGGCACATACGAATTATCCTTTCCTTTTTCGCTCCCGAGTAACGAATGTAGCTCTCCGAAGGAGAATTGAATCTTGTTCAGTTTTTTACCTGGGCATTTTATTTTCTCGCTAAATATATATCATCGATAAAACTTTAAGTGAAATGAAATTCTTTTCTAACAGGATATTTTTAATGTTTATCGAATAACTGAATATTGTTCCTTTTTTTAAAGCAAGTTTTGCCTCTATATATTTAGTTCACTCGTATTTTGGCAAAAAACAAAATGCAATCTTTATGAAGTAGACGTGGAATCAAACTGGCGCAAATAAATGAATAGTTTTTTGCAGAATCTGAGAAAAATATTGAATTTAGAAGAAATACTTTATGACGTGTCTTTTTCTGCAAAAGAAACGGAACTTTTGAAGCACAAGTAGAAAATTTCTTTACGATTTTGAAGGAAGTGAAATCACTGAAAGAAACTGAAACTCAACTGCAACTTCCCTTATCTTATATCCAATGAACTCTTTCGCTTAAAAATAAAAGTACCCTTTAACTTAATAACAGTACAACGTAACCAGTGCATTTTAAATAAATAAGTGACTGCCTTTCGAACAATACAAATCGATAAAGTCGTTCGAAACGGCAGAGAACAGCGCGAGCCATAAAGTCTTTGAAGTGCCATTCGAATCCTCGCGTTTTTATTTCCAGCTCCAAGGTGTACCAATGAGAAGTGGAGTAAAAAATAAAAGCATTGCGATAAGCAATTCAGCCTGACGTATGTCCGTCTCTGCATTTTCTCTCTTTAACGCGGGTTTATACACCTTTTCTTTCCTTTCACGCGCTGGATTATGTGGAACGCTGCAGCAGAAAAACTGGCAGCGAAACAACAAGCGCGCTCGACTCGCGCGTTAGCCGTAATCCGCCGTTGAAAAGGTACATGCCATCGATGACGCAGCGGCTTGTTAACGTTAGCATACACGGGATATATATACACATGTATAATATGTATAAGTTTATATATAGAAGCGCGTACAAAGCGCTCGCTCCCTCCCCCTCTCTTTGCCTTTACAGCTGTGTGCCGCTGCGCGATGCGTATAAAAAAGATTTCGATGAAAAGGTATTTTTAATTCTACCGCTCGGATTCTATTTCTTTGCACAAACGGCAGGTGGGAAATTAAGGAAATATGTGTGTTTTTGCTTTTGTATGGTGTGCTTTTAACAAACCTTTATTGGCAATAATTTTTTGTCTAATAAAGATTAATACGTAATTATTTTATTAAATTTCATTGTAAAGCATAAATTTGTATTAACTGATTTTAAAGATAAAATTATATTGCATCATTAATAAAAGGATTATTCGTCCAAATTCCTTTTTAACCTAATTACGTATAAGTGAGCGCAAAAGCTGCTTTCTACAATTAATAATACGCGAAGGTGGAAAAAATCAATAAAATTAATTATTAAAGGCACCATAATTGAATTAAATTACTGGTGAAAAAGCTCACGTAAAAACCTTGCACAAAATTCACCTTCCCCCCCAGACATCCAAGACCAAAGCAAGAGCCCGCCCCAAAAACCAAGACCTCCTCATCGAAATCTCTTTGACCGCGCCACTCAGCGATAAAGAGAGCCGTAGCGTCTTGCGCAAAAGCCGCTGGCAGACAATGCGTCCCTTTGACGGGCCGCGGCCTCTATTAAAGTCACGACGCACATTGTTTCCCACCTCCTCGACGTTGCTGCTTCTGGTTCGTTCGCCGGGGTCGACGGCTCGCTTCTTCATCTCGGCACGAGCCAGACGAGGATGAAGCCGAGAACGAGCAGCAGACCGGAGCTGCTCAGCTCGATCCGCGGATGGTTCAGGCTGCTCGCGCGGCAGTGGTGCAGCTCGGCTAGACTTTCTCCTGAAACAAAGGCACACTGAAAGATTCTGTATCGGCCCGCCGCTGGATATCCCCGGTTGACAGCTGCGAATGGGGTTGGACAAGATTCCGGGGATCTGGGAGCTTGGTTTATGGCTGCGTTGAATTGAGGGCTGGTGGTGCTTGGGAATAAGGGATTTTGTAAGGAGAGTTTTTAAAATAAAAGATGGTGTGCTTGGAAAATCTTTATAAATATATATAAATAAATTTCGCGGCTTGAAGCATATTTTTATCTTGATTATTGTTAATCAAAAGCTTGTCTTGTGCGACTTAGAAAACTTGTTTTTAGTCGTTTTCAAACGATTCATTTTTTTGTTCTCAGAATTTTGACACAAGTTTGATTGTTTCGTCTGTTTTCCGCTTCAAGTGAATCTTTATTTCTTCCCGTTTTATATTGCAAAAACTTTTCTTTGTAGTTCAAAGTAAATATAGCTACAACTTCTCGGCTGGAAAAGAAACCAATCGAAGTCGAAGTTTAAAAGTGCGACTCAATACATCGATTTTTCTCTTCATATTTTCTAGCTGTATGTAATAAATTTCATTATTTCAGCACTTAAGCTTTCAGTTTGTTTTAAAAGACTTTTTATTCTGCGTTTAAACACACTTTGTATTTTGTTAAAATTTAAAAAATAATATTTCCTGAACAAAATATTCAGGAAAATTAAAATGTTATTTATTTCGAATTTCTCGATATTTTTATTTTTAGTACACCAATATGTTTTAGGGCTAGAAAAAGTAGAGTTCGAGTTTATCTTACTATACGCGAGAAAAAGTTTGATTTATCTTTGTAGTTTATGCTTTTTACTGAAGTGAATAATCCAAATACTCTATTCCAAGCGTCTGGTGTATCGAACCTATCAAAACTTTTTACAAGTATTCAAAGCTTTAAGTAGAAATCAATATTTCGTGCAACTTGTTATCTAATTTAAGAACAAGGTTTTCATAATAGGCACTAATCTTTTTTATAGTTTTTATCAAATTAATTTTAGAAAATGCATCATTACTTTGCGGATAAAACAGTTTTCTATCTACGTAATTGATACGTTTCGATGTTAGTTCGTTGACGACCCATTAGATAATAGCTTGTTGCAGGTAATTATTAGAATCCGGTCACAGTTAATGCACTCGCACGGACGCCCCATCTTGCCACGAAAGACCCATTTGATTTAATTAACAAATTTCCATTTAATTGCAGTTTGAAAAGCACTATATTAAATGAATGCAAGTTGCAGAACAATTATTATTCTATAACGGATGATAATTATTTCTCCCCGCAACTCATCAACGTGAAGCAAGTTGCTAAAAATTATGCCTGCACCACTCGCGGCAAAACCCTCTAAAACACTAACATTTACATACTTACATCGCGGCACCCCAAAAAA
Organism: Ormyrus pomaceus; assembly: GCA_900474385.1. Lineage (NCBI taxonomy): Eukaryota > Metazoa > Arthropoda > Insecta > Hymenoptera > Ormyridae > Ormyrus > Ormyrus pomaceus. The sequence goes on from UCOM01000078.1 coordinate 152,254, forward strand.
GCAAGACTAATTAGCCGAAATGAATGCTCAACACCGTTTGCATATACAGCGCGTATTTAAAACCAGCAGCCGCAACGGTCGAGCCGTACATCTCGTCGTAAGCACAAACAAAAACAGAAACACTCGAGAAGGCGGCGGCAAAGGAAGAGGAAAAAGAAAGAAAAGCCGACCTGGGGCGGCATGACAATGTATAACAAGGGCGAGAACTCGTATGTGGAGAGGGGCTCGGAGGGGGAGAGTAGGCAACGATCCGCATAAGGAGGCTCATTAAACGCAGGAATTCCATTTTCACTCACCATTTAAAACGTGTACGTGCACGGTGGCCGGCTGGTCCGGCATCGTCGTCAGGACGCACGTGTAGTTGCCGCTGTCCGCCGGTCCGACCCTCGCTATGCTCAGGGTGGAGTTTGCCCCCTCTTCCATTAGGTTCGTTTTGACACTGAGGGCATAAAAACAGAATGGATGTGTCCGTGAAAGAGAGAGAGAGAGAGAGAGAGGAGAGCAAAGTGATATTCCGGAGACCGCCCCTTGCATTAAGCTAACGGAAAATCCTGGGCGGCCGGGCCTCAATTGTTTTCGCGTGCGTGTGCGTCCTTTTATGGTTTACGCGCCATTACTCGGAGTGTTATTTTTATTACCGAGTGCGGCTAATCAGGGATTTCACTTTTCACGCCGCTGCTCCACGGCCATTGTGCGCTTTAAAATATTGCGCGAATTAAGCTGATAGGAGCCGTGCAATATTGTCAAAAAAGTGAGAGCGACCATTAAGTTGATGGGAATCGGACCTTTTTTTCTCGAGTGGGTGAGAATTTTTATGCGCGATAACTACCTTTTTTCTATTGAAAAAGTTTGAATAGGTCGGCTAGTAAGTAACTGTTAATTGGGCGAGAAACTGCTAGATAGATAATATTTCTTCTGAGGCATTATTTTTATAAAGGGGATAAACTTTTTACGATTCTCTCTTGCTATTTCAATATACATTCTTCGATAACAGATCGAGAGGATGCGAATTCAATAATAAAAATCGACCGTTACAACGGAGAAGCTGCAAACTTTCGAAAACAGTCATATAAAGTACGAGATGAGCTTTCAATTGACTTAATTTGTAACTTAAGATGGGAAAGTCGAAATTGCGGACTCGCTTCATGGCCTCGCTTTCCTTGTAAAATCTCTTAGCAAGTAGTAGGTTTCATCAAAGCCAGAAACCGTCCCCATTAAAAGCTATGAAATCTTAATTTACAGGAGCAAAATGTACTAACCTTGTTTGCACTGAATTGCTCCGTAGAAAGTAGAATAAAAGACTTTTTTTGCAGAGCCAAAAAACAATAATTCACAAACATAATTCAAGAGAGGCAAAAGTAATTCATTAACGCAAAACATTCCTCCAGAAATGAAATGAACAAGAAGCAGAAACAAAGCCAAAATGCAAGCTTTTCTTCCTCGCAATAACGGAGAAGCTGCAAACTTTCGAAAACAGTCATATAAAGTAC